>JARHVA010003197.1:1560000-1732500 GCA_037957365.1 Torreya grandis | reverse complement strand
GTAAACTACTTTACAAACCATAACCAAAATGCTACCTAAAATAGTAGATTTGAAATTATTATTATTATTATTATTATTATTATTATTATTATTATTATTATTATTATTATTATTATTATTATTATTATTACTACTACTACTACTACTACTACTACTACTACTACTACTACTACTACTACTAAAAAATAAAATAATAACATTCAAATTTAAATGTCATAGCTATAAAATTCAAATATAAAATAACACTTAACATTAAATACCATATCTATAAAATTCAAATTTATAACCTCCCTTCAGAATGAATTCTTTAAATAGTAAAAATTAAGGGGAGTTTTCGTTCACTAAATACTTCATAATTATTTTAGATGTAACATTTCCCTGTTTCTTTCTTCTACCCACATTCTTGAATTTAATTTAATCTCATTCACACTTGTAATGCAACTTCCCATAAGACATATTTATAAATATTTATTATTTTTAACTTAAAAATAAATCAAATAACCATTACAATTGCCAATACAAATCTTAGATACAATTGTCAAATTAGAAACAAATTTGTTTAACAAAGATGCACAAATGACTAGTTGTAATTCATAAATTTTCTAACCAACATAAAAATTTCTGACCTGATAGAGGAAGAATGGAATATTGTCATGTCAAGGACATTATCATTCATCCCTGCAAAAGAATAATTAAATTGTAAAGACTCAGCACATTTGTATGCAACGAACATATTGGCAACAATGCATAATAAGAAAATTTTAAAATCCTTAAATACTCCATTTATAATATGTAAAGATAAATAAAGCAAACATAGAAAGACATCTAACCAGAATGACACTCAACTTGAATCAATCATGCTTCTATGTAAAGGATAACAAAATATGTTAACATTGAATCTATGGATGAAATTATAACTAGTTAATGGAGTGGTTGGAGAAATTATTAATATTGTCTACAATGTTGATTCAAATCCACCTTCATTACCCAAGTATATATTTGTTTCATTCAAATAATACTTTGGTCCCCCATGGGATAGTTTCAATCCTTCCAATCTTCTACTTCATCTTATCATATGAGGTAATCATCTACAAATTCCTATCAAAATGTCATGCGTCTAACCACACATAAAACATAGGGAATTAATCTTAATAAATCAATAGTTGACATTGGAAACATTGATCATAAAGGGTTGACCTTCACTATTGTATCAAGAGTACACTCATTGAATGACATATATATCTCCTCTGTATTTTTATTCAAGCACTTTCCAAGAATGAAAGATAGTCAATTTGTAAATGTTTGAAAATTAGAGGAAAGAATGTTGAGAGATTTGCCTCTTCCAAAATATTTACAAAATTTGTAAATGTAATAGAACATTCCATACTTTTTCTTTAATTTTTTTTAATATATATATGATTTACTAAAATATAATGTCTACAAATGTAACTCATTTTTCATGATGTGATTACCTTTATTTTGTATATTGGGATATTGAAATACATTTCTTAATATTGATACTTTAATTTATTAATAGAGTCATGTTATTTAATGTTTGGTTTTATTTGTATGTGATAACCTATTAAATCTTTGTTTTAAAATCCCTTTCAACTTAAATCCCTCCAATCAATAGCAATGTTATGCCTAGCCTAAGGGATCAAAGATGCAACCATAGGCTAAACTAATGATGATACATGACATGTTACATGCTCGTTATTGACCCATAATAATTTTCCAAGTGTATAAAGTGAATAGGGATGCAAGAAGTGTCACCATTTACATAGTAAGCTACAACTTGCTGACCAACTCAACACCCTCAACACATCCATCATCAAACCAAAGAGCTTGAGTGATGTCAACTATCAAAGTGTTAATGACCCACTGAATGCCCCACACCAACACATAGGTGTGTAATGAGAACTAGGGGTCAATTTTAACCACATGCAGATAAGGATCAAAAAATGCAATTGTCATCATTATTTGCACTACAAACATCTCCAAGAAGAGCATGAGAACAATTCATAATATTATAACATATAGAAAATATACAACAGTTACATTAATTTTTATATATTGCATTCAACTTATGTTTTTGCAAAGGGTCATAAACCCTATACAAATCAGACCTCATGGAAAAAAATACATAAACATGCCATAAACAACACATTAACAGCATATAATAGACTAAACAAGAATGAAACTTGACATATCACATCGAACACCCTTGGCTTAAAAGTTGGTCTATGAAATGTGCTTAAGAAGACCTCACTTCCTCCTTTAGATAATAGTCCAATAAGTAGTATTATCTCCATTCATAGAATTAGGAGATAAAGGAGGTGAAAATATCACCAATTCCTCATTAGGGGGTAGATCTTGGGGGGAGGACACAACAACATCTACCCCAACAACAAACAGGGCACTAACAATCACAGTCCTGATCTCAATCACATTAGCAGTAATAGTAATACAATGGGAGGTAGTAGAGGAGGACCTTGTTATAGCTTTAAAAGTAGTAGGATAAGTCCATGTAGTATTCCTAGTAGATACATTAGCATTGGAGGTCCCAATAGTAGTCTAAGAATCATCATTAATAGCAAGAGAGGACCCTACAGTAGTCCCAATAGTAGAAGGGTTATGCAGTGGGGTAAGGGCATCCATTCTATCATTAGAAAGAGGCTAAAAATCATCTAAGTTAGAATCATTGACATCAACACCTATCATAAGGTGTTTTTGAAGTGCATCCTTCCACCAAGATGAATCCCAAGGAATCTTCAATTGGGGGCATTTAGAATCCAAATGGCCTATATTAAAGCACCTTTGACAATGAAATGGGATACCTTCATAATCCAAACATTTGCACTAAGAGTGATTAACAACTTGTAACACAACCTCTACCAGGAGAGGCATAGATAAATCTAAATCCATTAAAATATGAGCATATGTGGTGTGAGAGAAAAAAAAGGTGGCCTGATCCACCATGATGAAATGGCCCACCAAGTTACCAATGCCTTTATAACAAGATTCACACCAAAAATGAAGGGGAAAATTTAGAAGATTAATCTAAACTAGTAGCCTATTAAAATATTCCGTGAGAGGGTTAAAGGTGGAAACCCATGGATTTAGCAGTAGTGCATGTTGTCCCCAAAACCAAGACTGACCATTAAAAATAGCATTTTGATCAGTGACTGAATCAAAACCAACTACAAAGAATCCTTTCGCACATGGGTATATTTCTATTTTCCCTTATATAAGGGGATGCCACTACTCAAAGATCCAAATGTTTAAATCCTAGAGTCATGGCTAGAATCTATCAAATCTACAAATCAATCCCTTTTGATAAAAATATTCTTCATTTTTTAACACTTCATCCCCTAAAATCATAATAGGAGGGGTAGTGTAGAAGGTTTCAACTTACCCCCAACCACAAGAGTAGAATGAACAGTCTTCTTTTGGGGAGATGAGACTCCAATGTGAACCATGTTAGCAAAAGAGTTGGGATCACTAGAGGAAGAACCTAGAATAGAATAATACACCATAACCATAGAAATAGGTAGCATCCCAATATGAAACTACTAGGCAATGCATCTTTAGTAACAAAACCCCTTAGCTCAGGTTGCACTCTAATTGCAATGTCGAATAGCACACTAAGAGTATCTCTCTGTGTGTGTGTGTGTGTGTGTGTGTGTGTGTGTGTGTGTGGGTGGGTGGGTAATCATTTTTGGATTGGAGTTTAGAATTAGTTTAGGATACAACACCATCACTAATGACTCTCACTATCTCAGAATCTCCAACGGCCACCATTGGTCTAGCATGCCCTTCGAGATTTGAACTTGGGTGAGGATAGACACAACCAAGCCTCTTAACCACTCCACCCACATCTCATTGGCAAATTCAATGTTATATTGACAATAATATGAAAGATATTTCAAACACCAAAACAAGGGTAGAGAAAAGATGGTATAAGCTGCATATTTAATGGAACTGTTTAATAGAGGTAAAGGTGTTCAAGTTACCCAAACAAAATAACTCATATTATTCCTCTTTACACTCCCAACATAAAATTTCACATATTTTTAAATATTATCTAAAATTATTTTAAATACATATATTTAAAACATCTTTTAAAAAATGTTTAGGGTGTTTTATATAGAGAGATAGTTATATATATACGACATGAATAGATCTATTTGTATCTTTAAGCCCTCAAAATTAGTCTATATAATAACTTTTTTGAAGATTTTTTTTAATAAATATATTAAAAGTATATAGTTATAATAAATATATTTCAATTATCTTATGAAAGGGCACTATTATATAAATATATATTTTAATATAAATGAGAAACATTTCAAATAAATATATTTAAAAAATTCCTTGTATGTTTATTTTTTATAACAAAATATTAAAAACATAAATATTTAGGATATAAACCATAATTTTAATAATGCACAACACTAATTCATAGATTATAAGATCATTTTATATTTATAATATGTAACAAATATAAGATATTTTAGATGAACTTAATTAATATAAATATTTTAAATATATTTATTTGAAATATTGTTAAGTGATGACCAATATTAAAACTTTATTTTAGATATTTTAAATATCACAATTATTTAAAATAACATCCTATTAATTAGTGACATCATGTTAATCTAAATACACTCTTAAAGCTTAAAATGATCTTTTTGAGAATAAAAGAGGCTCTAAATTCCACTGTGTATCAAAATATTACTATTCTCCCTCATTTTTTTCCTTTTCTTCTTTTTTTTTGATAGATAAAAGAGAAATGGATGTGAAATTTAAATTTCAACTTAAAAATGGTTACACTCATTACATCACTACTCACCAACACACCCAATTTTATTGTAAAACACTTCTCCATCTAATTATACTATCAAATATAAGTCATAAGACCATTTCAATACTTATAATATGCAAGGAAAACCTTCAAACACTTGCTTTAAAAATCATCTCTATATATTATAAGCTACTTTGCAGAACATAACAAGCAGTTAATTAAGATCATGGATTTTAAATTATATTCTTAATATTATTATAATAAAATAACATTCAAACGTAATAAATACATTCAAACACTTCCTTAAAAAATATCTCTATATGTTATAAACTACCTTGCAGACCATAACCAAAATGTTACTTGAAATCATAGATTATTATTATTATTATTATTATTATTATTATTATTATTATTATTATTATTATTATTATTATTATTATTAAATAAAAAAATAGCATTCAAATTTAAATATCATATCTATAAAATTCAAATATAAAATAACACTTGGCTTTAAGTACCATATATATAAAATTAAAAATTTATAACTTCCCTTCAAAATGAATTCTTTAAAACATTAAAAATTAAGGGGATTTTTCATTCACTAAATACTTCATAATTATTTTAGATGTAACATTTCCATGTTTCTTTATTCTGCCCACATCCCCAAATTGAATTTAATCTCATTCATACTTGTAATGCAACTACCCATAAGACACATCTTTATAAATATTTGTTCTTATTAACAAAAACATAAATCAAAAAACAATTACAATTGCCCATTTTAATTTTAGATACAATTGTCACATTAGAAACAAATTTTCATCAAAAAAATTGCACAAATGACTAGCTGTAATTCATAAATTTGCTAACCAACATCAAAAATGTTGACATGATAGAGGAAGACTAGAATATTCTCATGTCAAGGACATTATCATTCATCCCTTTATAAAAATAATAAATTTTTAAAAAATCAACACATTTGTATGCAACAAACATATTGGCAACAATACATAATAAGAAAATATCAAAATCCTTAAACACTCTAGTTACAATATGTAAAGCTGAACAAAGCAAACATATAAAGACATCTAACCAAAATGACACTCAACTTGAATCAACCAAGATTCTATGTAAAGCATAACAAAACATGTTAACATTGAACCTATGGATTAAAGCAAAAATAGTTAATGGAGTGGTTGAAGAAATTATTCATAGTATCTATAATGTTGATTCAAATTGACCTTCATTACCCATGTATATAGTTGTTAAATTCAAACCATTCTTTGGTCCCTCATGGGATAGTTTCAATCCTACACATCTTCCAATTCCTCCTATCAAATGAGGTAATCATCAACAAATGCCTATCAAAATGTCATGAGTCTAACTATACATAAAACATAGGGAATTACTCTTAATAAAGCAATAGTTGACATTGGAAACATTGATCATAAAGGGTTGACCTTCACTATTGTATCAAGAGTATGCTCATTCAATGACATATATATCTCCCCTGTATTTTTATTTCAGCACTTTGCAAGAGTGAAAGATAATCAATGTGTAAATGTTTGAAAATCAGAGGAAATAAGATTGAGATATTTGCCTCTTCCACAACATTTACAAAATTTGTAAATGTAATAAAACATTCTATACTTTTTCCTTAAAATTTTTTAATTTATATAAGATTTAATAAAATACAATGTCTACAAATGTAACTCATTTTTCATGATATAGTTACCTTTCTTTTGTATATTGGGATATTTAGATACACATCTTAATATTGATACTTTAATTTATTAATAGAGTCATGTTATTTCATGTTTGGTTTTATTTTCATGCAGTAACCTATTAAATCTTTGTTTTAAAATCCCTTTCAACTCAGATCCCTTCAATCAATATCAAGGCTATGCCTAGACCAGGGGCACAAAGATCCAACCACAAGATAAAATAATGGTGATACACAACATGTTACAATCTCAATATTGACCCACAATAATATTTTCCAAGTGTATAAAGTGAATAGGGATGCAAGAAATGTCACTACTTGTATAGTAAGCTACAACTTGCCGACCAACTCAATACCCTCAACACATCCAACATCAAACCAAATAGCTTGAGTGATGTCAACTAGCAAAGTGTCAATGATCCACTAAATGCCCCACACCAACACATAGGTTTCTAATGAGAACTAGGGGTTAATTTAAACCACATGTAGATAAAGATCAAAAACTATAATTATCAGCATTCTTTGAACTACAAACATCTCCAAGTAGAGCATGACAATAAGTCATAATATTATAATATATAAAACAAATATAAGGTTTACATTATTTATTTTCTATCACATTCAACTTATTTTAATGTAGATGATGCAACGAGATAATTTATCCTACAAAATGGATAATATCAAAAAAATTATGGACTCTCATACTCATGAGATTTTCCTAAGTAATCCACTTTTATTTTCACTTTTTATCTTCACCAAGCACTTGAAAATATAAGTTATATTTAATTAGGTGAGGTGAAGTTAAAAAAAACCTAAGATAAAATATATGTAGTTTTCATAATAATAAAAATCAGTTACACACACACACACACACACACACACACACACACACACACACACACACACACACACACACACACACACACACACACACACACACACACACACACACACACACACACACACACACACACACACACACACACACACACACACACACACACACACACACACACACACACACACACACACACACACACACACACACACACACACACACACACACACACACACACAGGTAATTATTTTTTGATTGGAATTTTCTTTTAGTTTGAGTTACAAAAAGAAGGCCCATATCTCCTTTACAACATACATGATGGAATGTTATCCCTAACAACACCATTACTAACAAATCTAACTTTTTGAACATCTCCAATGATGACTATCAATCTAGCATGCCCTTTGAGATTTAAACTTAGGTTAGGATAGACACAACCAAGCTTGTTAACCACTCCACCCACATCTTATTAGAAAATTCAATGTTATATTGACAATAATATGATAGATATTTCAAACATTGAAATAAGGGTAGAGAAAAGATGGTACAAGTTACATATTTAATGGAACTATTTAATAGAGGTAAAGGTGTTCAAGTTACCCAAATAAAATAGCTCATATTCTTCCTCTTTACACTCCCAACATAAAATTTCACTTAATTTTAAATATTATCTAAAATTATTTTAAATAAATATATTTAAAACATCTTTTTAAAAATGTTTAGGGTATTTTATAAATAGAGATAGTTATATATGGATGATATATATATATATATATTTTTATCTTTAAGCCCTCAAAATTAGTCCATAAAATAAATTTTTTTGAAGATTTTTTTTAATAAATATATTTAAAGTATCTAGTTATAATAAATATATTTACTCCCTCCTCCTCCCATCCTTTCCCTCTTATTCATCCCCCTCCTTCTATCCAGTCCTCCTCTTCCTCTCAACCCCCACTCCTCCCTCCTGATTCCTCCCTCCTCTTCCCTTCCTCCATCTTCCCCCTACCCTTCCCATCTTATTTGTCCCTCTCCTTCCATCCTTCTTCCTTCTTCATCCATATATCTTGCCAGTAAATGGAAGTCACCATGAGGCCCCTGTGCGCTCAAGATTTGGAGTCCTCCTTATTCTCCTCTACCTCTACCTCCTCTCTTGTTCTCCCCTCCTTCACTCCACCTTGCTCCCTCTTTGTAGTATCTTTTTATCAAGGATTATTTTGGGTCTCTAAGGATTTCCCCTCTTCCCCACCACACCTCTCTAGTTCCTTCCTCCCCCATCTCCTCTTACCCCTTGTCTTGTGTTTCATCTTTGTTTAGTGATGATTTGATCCTTATGGAGGTCCCTACCCCACCTCCTCATGGATCTAGATGTGAAACAAGATGTCTCAATTTATCAGAAGATCAAAGTTCCATGGCTTCTTTGAGGGAAAGGGATAGTCCTTCCCAGGATGAGGAAAAATTGGCTAATGTGCACAATAAGAGGGGTAGGAAGAAAGTGGAAGTTGAGAGAAAACAAATATCAAAAGTTAGACCCACTTCCTAGAACTCTCACTAGGAGGAGAAAGATAGATAGGTGGCCAAGGGCACATAAATGACCCTACACCACTATCTTAATAGTAAGAAATCAAAGTTCTCTCCTAGAACATAAGGGAACTAAATAATCCCACTAAATAAAGACTGGCTCATAATCTCATTTTAAAACATAAACCAGACATTTTTTAATGTAATAAATGAAGATGATTATTGAGAAACTCAATAAGGTTAAGTATAAGATCTGGGAAAGAGATTTTTATAGATAAAATAGTGTCAGAGGTACATTGGGGGGTCTAAACATTTTTTGGGACCCTGTTGCCTTGAAGGGAGTTCATCTCCTCAATAAGGATAACCATATATCTATTCTCTTTACTAATGTGTGGAAGAAAATTTCTTGGATTATCATTAATGTGTACACCTTGAATTCAAAATATAAAAGGAACAAGTTGTGGGATGATTTGATTGATATCAAGAAACAATTCAATAACTTGGATTGGATGTTTGCAAGAGATTTCAACTCACCTTTATTCCCAGGGGAAAAAAAGTGGTGATCTATTTTGACCATGCTAGTATGGTAGACTTGCATGATTTCATCTCTAGTGCTAATCTCCATGATGTTAAACTCAAAGGCAACCAATTTACCTGGTCAAATATAAGGCTTGGTGATAATCATATTTAAGTAAGACTAGATAGATTCCCAATTCCTCTAAATTAGATACATTCTTTCTCCCCTTTTATCTCATCCATCCTAAGGATTGGTTTTGACCATAATCCCCTTCTATTCCAAAGTGATAGAGTCTTTAAAAATAAGGTCATTCCTTTTAGATTTGAATAAATGTGGCTTTTTAATCACTTTAAAAATAAGGTCATTCCTTTTAGATTTGAAAAAATGTGGCTTTCTAATCATACTCTGGAAGACCATATTAAGGAGTGGTGGAGTACCACCTTTCAAGCATCATCCATGTTCATCCTAGAAATGAAACTGAGGCATGTCAAAAATATGCTTAAAATTTGGAATAAGAACGTGTTTGGGAATATTTTTATTAAAAAAAATTATAGAAGAATAAATCCATAAGGTTGAGCTAGAAATTTTAGATGCCGGCTATTTTTATGAACTCCACATGAAGGAAAAGGATATCCTTAGTATTTTTCACTATCTAAAAGCCAAAGAAAAAATGTATTGGTGATAAAGATCTAGAAACCTATGGCTTAAAGGAGATAGAAATACCAAAATTTTCCAAAACTCTATGTCCAAAAATTGGTATCAAAATCTCATCATGAAAATTCAAGGTGAAGATGGAACTTGGTTTAGGAAGGAGGATGAAATGAATCAATATTTGGTAAAAATTTTCACTTCTCTGATATCTCATTCCTCTTCTCAGGATGTTGGTCTGGAGGATCAAATGGTTAACCTTTTTAGCAAGGTTTTTACACAAGAAGATAACGTTTCAATCCTCAAACCCCCTTTAGAAGAAGAGATCAAGGCTATCATTTTCTCCATATAAGGGGATAAGGCCCCTGGGCTAGACAGTTTTCCTCCTTTCTTTTTCCGTGTTTTTGGGACACTATTAGTCATGATGTTTGTTTGGTTGTTACCAAAATTTTCAAAACTAGATCCATGCTCTAGGAATTCAATAACACATTTATTGTCCTAATTCCCAAGAAACAAGGTGCATTTAAGGCATCATATTTTAGACCCATTAGCTTGTGCTCTACTTTCTATAAAATTTGTTCCAAAAGTCTTACCCATAAAATCTAGATTATTCTTGACAAAATAATAAAAAAGCAGCAAGGGGATTTTGACTTTGGTAGATAGATTTATAATGGGATTATTATTATTCATAAAACCATCCACTCAGTTTCTCATTCAGATCGGTAAGGCATATTTCTAAAATTTGATATGAACAAAGCCTATGATCAGGTTTCCTGATCTTTTCTTGATAACATTCTGAGCAAAATTGGGTTTACCTCTTGGGTCAGAAACTTAATTACCACCTATATTCGTAACCCTTTATTCTTAGTTTTAGTTAATGGGATGCCCTAAGGTTTTTTTAAAGAGGGTTAAGATAGGGGGATCCTCTATCCCCCTACCTCTTTATCATCTTGGCGGAAGCCCTAAGTGAACTTATTTCTATAGCCATATCTTCCAATATTATTAAGGGAATCACTTATGCCCCAAAAACCATTCCCTTCACTCACCAACAATTTTTTGATGATATAATAATGATGGGATAAGCCTCATTCTCTAAAGCCAGATGTTTCAATATGATTCTCAATATGAAGAAAGGGTTGTCTGGTTAAAGTGTGAATTTTAATAAGAGCTCTATCTTCTTCATTAACACTCCATCAGATCTCCAATATAATGTCACTAACATTCTAGTGTGCAACATTTCAAATTTACATTCTAATTACCTTGGTATCCCTCTATTTGAGGGCTCACTAAAACCTTGTTTCTAGATTCCCCTCATTGATAGGATCCAGAAGAAGTTGACCAGCTAGAAAGGGAACCTCCTAACTCAAGATGATAAATTCTAACTTCTAAATAATTCCATTCAGAGCACACCAATTTATTTCATGTCCATATTTTCCATTATAAAATCCATTATTGACAAGGTTGGGAGTATCTAAAAAACATTTATTTGGAGAGGTTCGGAGGATAAATTTAGATTTTTGCTCATTTTCTGGGACCATGTCTATTGTCCTATTTCCTCAAGAGGCCTAGGAATAAGAAGGGTTTCAACCATGAACCAAACCCTTCTAGTGAAGCAAGGTTGGAGAGTGCTTACAAAGGAAAACCAATGGACCAAAATTATCAAGGCCAAGTACCTCTCCTTGGGTGAAGGATTCTATTTTTTAATGGATCTAGATCTTGTTAACGGCTTTACCTTCTGGGAAGCAATACAAATGGATAAGAAACTCCTTAACAATGGTATCAAAGGGAATGTTGGAAGAAGAAATAGGGTGGATTTTTGGAGTGACTCATGAATCTTGACCCTACTGGAATCCACTATTCAAGACCTCAAATTGATAGCTTTCTTCAAAAATAACTATGGACTCAAAGTAAGGGATTATCAGGAAATTAGAAATGGGAAAAGGTGCTATAAAAATTTAGCCAAACCTAGATAGGATCAACATCAAACCCTTCTTCTCCAAACTTTAAATGAATCCATTCAACATATTCATATCAATTGAGAACCTAGAGAAGACAAACTTGTCTGGAGACATAATCCCAATGGGATTTACTTAGTGAAATCAAGATTCTTATCTTTGTGGAATTTAGATGAGGATTTCAATTGGAAATCTCTTTGGATAAAAAACCTCATCCTTAAAATCAATTTCATCTACTGGTTGGCTGCTCAAAATAATATCTTAACAGTGGACAATCTCATCAAAAGAGGCTTAACCATTCCCAACAGATGTTGTCTTCGCAAATAGGCAGCAAAAATAGTGGAACATCTGTTCCTTTTTTACCTATTTAGATCAACTATTTTTCAATGATTCTTCAATGAATCTAATGTTTCATGGGTTTTTTCTAGGATCTATTCTAGACTTAATAACCCAATGGAAACCCCCTTGGGAAGAACCACTATTAACTCACCAGTGGAATCTATCCCTACCCCATATATGTTGGGGCATTTGGAAAGCCAAGAATGCTTATATATTTAAGGGCCTTCAACCTCATCTAGAGTCTACTTTTAAAAGGATCAAGATCTTCATGCAGGAAAACTAGTCAATCTCTACATACACCTTTGACCAGCCCAAATCCCCACTTTCTTCTTTAACTTTTGTAATGTCCCTTACTTAGGGGATCTCTTATCTGCACAAAAAGCTCTGAATACCACTGTGATATCCCCTTCTAATAGGGATATATGAAAGACACAAAGCTCTAATACCACTGTAGTATCCCCTTCTAATAGGGATATATGAAAGACACAAAACTCTGATACCAAAGACCAAAGCTCTGATACCACTGTAATGTCCCCTACTAATAGGGAATATCGAAAGACACAAAACTCTGATACCAAAGACCAAAGCTCTGATACCACTGTAATATCCCCTTCAAACAGGGAATATATAAACACATAAAGCTCTGAACAAGATGCAATTTTGCAAAATAGATTCAAACATGCATAAACAAATTACAGATCTTATCATTCATTCAAATGATTAAAAAAGATGTCCTTCTAAACTATTACAATTTCAGTCCTTATGCATATAAAAATGAAATACAGTCTTATAAACCCTGACTTATCAAAACTGGAAGTGAAAACTGGGTCTGGAAGAGTCTCGGCCTTTCTGTGTCGACACACAGACGCCGTCGTTGGTCGATATCTCACCGACGTCGGTCTCTGTCGGTCAGCTTTCTGCCGACGTCGGTCTTCAGTCGACCGATGTCGGTCACTAGAAGCCCTATTTCTATCGAATTCGGTGCCTGAATAGCTCTGAACAGACCTGTACGGACTTGGTACGGCCGCCAACCTGTCTGTTCTTAACCCCTGATTGCTGAACACCCTGATCTGAAGATATACTATTCTAATAGAGAATATTTCTATCTGTATAATTTATTGAATCAAAACTAATAAAATAAATACCTGTAATACTGTGATAACTTCTGAGTGAAGTTATCTCTCAACCCTGGAATTCTGTGATAACTTCTGGATGAAGCTATCTCTCAATTTGGTAATAAATCAGCCGATATCTCACAGCCTCTAAATCACACACAATGAAGAGGGAATGTTCTCCACTGCAATGGAATCCTGGAACCCTTGGCTCAGTCTTCACAGAAGAATTTCTTCAATTTTCAATAATCAATAATCTATGCATAATCCATAATCACCTCCATGTGAAACCCTTATACCCTCAAAAGATATGCTTGCCCTAATTAGGGTTTTCTTAAATTAGCATTAGGGTTTCTAATTTAAAATTAGACCAAATAATTAATAATTAATAATTAATAATTAATGAGACCAATTAATTAATATTTGATTAAATCAATCAAATATTAATATCTCCCTCAATATACGTCGGATCCTCAAACCGATCGAAGCAGGTGAATCAAGGAGTGATTCCGCACATGACCATACCAAAATAAAGGTGCTCCACTGCATATCAAATATCCCTAAAAAGTAGGAGCTCAGGCCCAATGCATCTGAAATACCCTGAATGAAAACCAAATGTAGAAATTCTGTGAATCAAATTCAATCCAAGCTCCATTATGACCCTCTATCCATCCTATTAGCCTACGAAGGTCATATAATAGGCTAATCATCAAGACTGTCAATGTCCATGAAAAAGGGGACATGACAACTTTGAAACATCTAAATTTGGTCATCCTAAGTAAAGCCTAGGCTAAAGTGGTGGATAGATCTCTTGTCAAATGGTCTCTCCCCATTCCTTAGTGGGTTAAATTAAATTTTCATGTGGCAGCAAAGGGGAATCGTAGCTCAGATGGGGTGGGTAGTTTGATTAGGGACTCTTCAAGAAATATCAAAGTGGCTTATGTAGGGCCTCTTGGTATTTAAACCAGCCATGTTGTGGAAGCTTCAGTAGCCTTGTGGGGTATTTAAGAGTTAGTTATATTGGGTTCTCAATTTATTCATATATAAGGGGACTCAATGAATATCATTAATTACCTTAAGAGCCTATCCCCATCTTCTTAGAACATGTCAGGAATCATCAGTGATGCTAAAACCCTTCTCAACCAATTCAAAGGAGTTGTCATTGATCATGTTTATAAAGAAAGAAACAAGGATGTTGATTGCCTTACAAATATTAGGGTCCGTAGAAGTGATTATGTCACCTGGTATGATGAATTTTTTTGAATTATGTCATCTAAATTATTGAGAAGGAAAAGGGACTTGACATTTAATGTTATGATGTTAAATTATTTTATGTTTATATTGCAGGTTATGTGAAGGGATTTCCACACGTGAAAATACATCTCTTCCAAAATGTGCCACAAGGGCCAGTCATCATGCCCTTTCACCCATCTCATGACTAATCATTTTTTTGCATGATTTTATTTTTTAATACTACCAAGTGCTTCTCAGAACACCTACAAAAATAACAACAAAGTTAAAGTGAAGATTGGTGGTGATAGATATCACTTTGAATTGATTTCCCATTTTGACATAAATAAAAATGATCATGTCTGGTAGAAAATGGTTAGAGGGGGGTTGATCCCATTCATGGAAAGGCTGGTGGGGCATGACACATTGCTCTCAAAGGATTTTAGCCATATTTGGAATGATCATGAGGTGAGAATACACTGGTTAAAGATTAAAATAATAGAGGAGTTGAGTGTGGAGATAATAGGAATGGAATGCCATGAAGGCATTAAAAGATAAGCACCATAAGGTGGAACTCATGAAAATTTTCTTCTAGAAAGAGAAGGAGAAATATAGGCCAAAACCTTTATCTAATAAAGGCTACATGCATGCTGATTTACCAAGGAAATGGTCAGAGGTATGTCTCTAAATAGTGTAGTACATCACTTTGGAAGGTAAACACACCATTCTCTACTCGCATCAGTTCCTGATTTTGAACCATTTCAAGGGGCATCTCATCAGTATATCCTTCTTTCTATTTCAATCACTAGAGGTTTTTATTTTAAATTTCAAGAAGAACCCTACTATGGATCTTATCTATTAGGGCCTCATTTTTATACTAATAAAAATGGTGGAATCGGTCTAGTCCAAGAACATTTCCAAGGCTACTGATATTAACAATGACAAGGAGGAGTTTGAGGCAGAGGGCCCTCAATCCTTAACTTTTGAAGAGGAGAATCAAGGAAAGCAGTTGGGGGCTTCTAGTGCCCAAGTTCAGAATATTAAATTTAATCTTAGAAGCCCCTCTTTTGCCTCTAAATAAAAATCTACCCTAGGGGTTGATGCCAACAAGGGTATTGAAGACTCACTTCTAAAAATCCATACTAAAATCACAATCCAAAATATCCTTTGTAGATAAATTTTAGAGGAATTCAAGAGATTGAGTAATTTTATTAGTTTTAACAAGTTTGTGATGCAAGATGGCAAGACCCTCAAGACCCATAACTCTGGTGAGGAATCTTTCAGAAGGACATTAGGGAGGAGGATGCCCAGATTGTTGAGGATGCCATAAAAGAATCCCCTTATGTGAACCTCAAAAGGAAGAAGCTAGAAAATGAGGAGGAGAAATTCATCGGCATCTGCACTAGAGGAAAATGTCATAAGAAATCTAATATTGTGACTAAGCAATTGGTTGCCTACTCTGAGTTGAAATAACTATGGTGATTCCCATTTGTTTGTGTTGGGTCCTTTTTGTGCTCTCGGCTGATTTTTGGTTGATGTTTAGTGGAAGTTAGGGTGGTCATCAAGGTTTTTACCCTTATCCCATTTTGTTTTTTGTTTTGTTGTCTCTTGCTTTTTGTTTGGCTCTCTTTTGTACTAGGTCTGGGTCCCTTCGACCTGTTTTAACCTATCAAATAAAAAATAATAAATATATTTAAGATATCTTATGAAAGGGCACAATTATATAAATATATATTTTAACATAAATGAAAAAAAAGCCAAATTAATATATTTAAAGAATTCCTTGTATGTTTATTTATATAAAAAAATATTAAAAACATAAATGTTTATGATATAAAATATATTTTTAATAATACATAACACTAATTTATAGCTTATAAGATTATTTTATATTTATAATATGTAACAAATATTAGATATTTTAGAGAAATTTAATTAATATAAATATTTTAAATATATTTATTTGAAAAAATGTTAAGAGAACCAATATTAAAACATTTATTTTAGATTTTTCACATACCACAACTATTAAAAATAGAGTCATATTAATTAGTGACATCATGTTAATCTAAATACACTCATAAATCTTAAAATGTTCTTTTTGAGAATAAAAGAGGCTCTAAATTCCACTCTATATCAAAATATTACTATTTTCCCTTATTTTGTTTCTTTTTCTTTTTTTTGATAGATAAAAGTGAAATGGATGTTAAATTTATATTTAAACTTAAAAACGAATACACTCATTATATCACTTCCCACCAACACACCCAATGTTATTGTAAAACACATCTCCATAACAAAACATAACAAAGCATTAATTATCATCATGGATTTTAAAAATATATAATTACTATTATTATAATAAAATAAAATTCAAACGTAAGAAAAACATTCAAACACTTCTTTTAAAAACATCTCTATATGTTTTAAACTACTTTACAGATCATAACCAAAATGCTACCTGAAATCGTAGATGATGATTATTATTATTATTATTATTATTATTATTATTATTATTATTATTATTATTATTATTATTATTATTATTATTATTATTATTATTATTATTATTATATAGAATAATAACATTCAGATTTAAATATCATATCTATAAAATTCAAATATATAACCTCCCTTCAAAATGAATTATTTAAAATAGTGAAAACTAAGGGGATTTTTCATTCACTAAAAAATTCATAAATATTTTAGATGTAGCATTTCTATGTTTCTTTATTCTTCCCACATCACCGAATTGAATTTAATCTCATTCATAATTGTAATGCAACTGCCCATAAGACACATATTTGTAAATATTTATTCTTATTAATAGAAAATTAAATAAAATAAAAATTACAATTACCAATGTGAATTTTATATACAATTCTCAAATTAGAAATAAATTTTTTTCAATAAAGATTCACAAATGACTAACTTAAATTCATAAATTTGCTAACCAAAATAAGAAATGCTAACCCAATAGACGAAGACTAGAATATTCTCATGTCAAGGACATCATCATTCATCCCTAAAAAAGAACTATAATTTTTTAAAAACTCAACACATTTGTATGCAATAAACATATTGGTAACAATGCATAATAAGAAAATGTCAAAATCCTTAAACACTCCAGTTACAATATGTAAAGCTAAACAAAGCAAACATACAAAGACATTTACAAAAGTTGTAAATGTAATATAACATTCTATAATTTTTCCTTAAATTTTTTCAATATATATAGGATTTACTAAAATAAAATGGCTACAAATGTAACTCATTTTCATGATATAGTTACCATTAATTTATATATTGGACTCTTGAAATACACATCTTAATATTGATACTTTAATTTATTGATAGAGTCATGTTATTTCATGTTTGGTTTTATTTGTATGAAGTAATATATTAAATCTTTGTTTTAAAGTCCCTTTCAACTTGGATCCCACCAATCAATAGCAAGGTTTCACCTATCCCAGGGGATCAGAGATGCAACCATATGCTAAACCAATGATGATACATGACATGTTTTAAGCCTGATATTAACCCATATTAATAATTTTCCAAGTGTATAAATTGAATAAGGATGCAAGAAGTGTCACCATTTTCATAGTGACATACAACTTGCTGACCAACTCAACACCCTCAACATGTCCAACATCAAAATAAATATATTGAGTAATGTCAACTAGAAAAGTGTCAAGGACCCATCGAATTCCCCATGCTAACACGTAGATGTGTAATGAGAACCAGGGGTCAATTTGAACCACATGCGGACAAAAATCAAAAACTACAATTTTTGGCATTCTTTACACTACAAACATCTCTAAGCAGAGAATGACAACATGTCATAATATTATAATATATAGAAAATATACAATGGTTAAATTAATTGTTATATACATCTATTCATTTATCCTTCTAATCATTGCACCATATCATAGTTATGATCCTTGATATATAATAAACTACTACATAAAATATTTTACTATATACAATATAGAATCCCCATGTCAAATTAGATTATAAGCACACCCAATAATAATAATAATAATAATAATAATAATAATAATAATAATAATAATAATAATAATAATAATAATAATAATAATAATAATAATAATAATAATAATGCACATGTAAATCCACTTTAATTACCCATCTAAATAATATATATGTGTATTCTAATCATTCTTACATAAATACTAACAAATAAAATACTCTCGATGTAACTTGTACCCTTGGGGCAATTTCTAGTAATTAGCTATTGTAACTTACTTATGCATGTTACTCTCTGTGTGTGTGTGTGTGTGTGTGTGTGTGTGTGTGTGTGTGTGTGTGTGTGTGTGTGTGTGTGTGTGTGTGTGTGTGTGTGTGTGTGTGTGTGTGTGTGTGTGTGTGTGTGTGTGTGTTGTGTGTGTGTGTGTGTGTGTGTGTGTGTGTGTGTGTGTGTGTGTGTGTGTGTGTGTGTGTGTGTGTGTGTGTGTGTGTGTGTGTGTGTGTGTGTGTGTGTGTGTGTGTGTGTGTGTGTGTGTGTGTGTGTGTGTGTGTGAAGTCATTGTTGCCAATTTTATAATTAGTTATTGTGAAGATTCAAACATAATCCAGAAAAATTCATTCAAACCAAAAACACAATGAAAATGCCCACCCGAACATTGATGTTTTACAGAAAAATGCATACATTTTGTAAAAATGTGAACTAAGGCCATGTTCCTAATACCTAGTTTTCTCTTGTTTAGATATAAAGCTATCAAACGTTCAGCATACAAAACAAAACTTCTCAAAAAAAATTATTTTACAAATGTGACAACAAGTGAAGCGGCTCTAATTTTGGTCCAAACTCCATGGTTACGTGTGCTAGTACATGAAATATGGGTCATGATGATGATTCAATATTAACATGCATTGGATTCCAAAAGAAAATAATATTACAACCAAAACACCAAATTCATCAAAATTGTTCTTTTACCCCTTTTTATCAATGATGTTACTAGCGTTTAGTTTCTAAGACAATTTACTTAATATGTAGAAGCTTGAAAAATATAATCTAAGGTGTATGAAACCCATTACCCTAACATAATAGCTTAATTAGGTGTTGTTTATTAACATAGATCTACTGAAACTTTTCTTGATAATGTGAAAATAGTAACATGAAAACTTGAGATATTAGTAACAAATCTATTATAATGTATTTTTAAAAATAGAGGAATTGATATTACCTTACTATAGAGTTGAAGAAGAGGAGATCGGTAGTATTGAAGAAATTAAGGACACTTATAGTAATAAAATTTCAGTCATCATAGTGAAAGTCTCTACAAAAAAATGTAAACCATCTAGTACTTTGTGTTTTAATTAATTTCAATTTAATTATGTTAAGATGAAATGGAGGCAATAAATTGGGTCGTGAGTAGAATATCAGTGCAAATGTGCACAATCAACCAACCATGTGGCCATTGGTGTTTTTGGAGTCGGCCATCAGTTCATAAGTGACCACCAATACATTAAATTGAATACTCTACCTTACATATTTTAGAGAATGTATTTAAATCACTTTATTAAATGGTGGTATGCAATGCCAATATTGATAACTATACATGATGTCACAATCATTTTTTAAAAGCATCTATAAAACACTTTATTATTTACTATCAATTTTTATTACTATGTATAATGTCACAAAAATATATATTTTAAAGTAACATCTATAGAATATTTTATTATTTCTTTGTTGAAATCTTATGTTAAATTTAAGAGTTGACAAAATAATATATATTTTTTTAATTTTCGTTAATTAAACAAAAATTGAATAATTAAAAAATGAAATGGAAACAATATTTGTAAATATCATTTTTTAAATATTCTATTAGTTATTTGTTAAAACCTTATATTAAATTTAAGAATTAATAAAATAATATATATTTTGAAAATTTTATTATTTGAATAAAATAAAATAAATAATTTAATATCTTATTGTTAAATTTAATAATTGATAAAATAAGAAGTTTTTTAAAAAATAGATTAAAAAAATTATAAAAAAAAATTTAAGTACTTTACAACCAATAAAAATTATTCTATAATTTTTATTTTTATTTAATTTTAAATTCAAACTTGTTTAATGTCTTTTATCAATATAAATTTTACAATTCTTAAAATTCTTAAAAACTATTTCACTACATACTTACTCTTAAATAATCTCTACAACATTATAAATTATTTTTATAGTTACAAGACCATAAATTCAACCAGAGGAGTTTTCAATAATTAAGTACTTCATAATTATTTTATAGATTTAATGCTTCCCTATTTATTTATCCTACTCACATCCCCAAATTGAATTTAATCTTGTGTGTGCTTGTAATGCAACTACCCATAACACACATCTTTGTAAATATCTATTCCTATTAACATAAGAAATGTAAATCAAAAAATTGTTACAATTACAATGGTAAACTTCACTATAGATGTGGAAAAACACTTCCCTCCCCCATTTTTGACAAATGAATTACATAAAACTAGTACAACAAAACATGTTAATATTGAATCTATGGATGAAAGCAAGATTAGTTAATGGAGTGGTTGGAGAAATTATTCATGTTGTCTACAATGTTGATTCAAATCCACCTTCATTACCCATGTATAAAGCAGTTACATTCCAACAATAGTTTGGTCCCCCATGGGATAGTGTCAATCCTTCACATATTCTAATTCCTCCTATTAGATGAGGAATCATCGACAAATACATATAAAAATGTCATGAGGTTTAACCATACATAAAGAATAGGGAATTAATCTTAATAAAGCAATAGTTGACATTGGAAACATTGATTATCAAGGGTTGACCTTCACTATTGTATCAAGAGTACACTCACTGAATGAAATATTTATCTCCCTTACTTTTATATTTGAGCACTTTTTAAGAATGAAAGATAGTTAATATGTAAATGTTTGAAAATGGGAGGAAATAAGATTGAGAGAATTGCCTCTTCCACAACATTTACAAAAGTTGTAAATGTAATATAACATTCTATATCTTTTCCTTTAAAAAATTATAATATATATAGGATTTACTAAAATGCAATGTCTACAAATGTAACTCATTTTTCATGATATAGCTACCTTTCTTTAGTAAATTAGGCTCTTGAAATATGCATCTTAATATTAACACTTTAATTTCCTAATAAAGTCATGCTATTTCATGTTTGGTTTTATTTATATGTAGTAACCGATTAAATATTTGTTTTAAAAGCCTTCTCAACTTAGGTCCCTCCAATCAATAATGAGGCTATGCCTATCCTAGGGGATCAGAGATATAACCATAACCTAAACCAATAATAATACATGATATTTTACAGGCTTGATATTAACCCACAATAACAAATAGCCAAGTATATAAAGTGAATAGGGATGCAAAAAGTCTCACCCTTTACATAGTGAGTTACAACTTATCAACCAACCTAACACCCTCAACACGTCTAACATCAAACCAAAGAGCTTGAGTGATGTCCACTAGTAAAGTGTCAATGACCCACACTAACACGTAAGTGCGTAACAAGAGCTAGAAGTCAATTTGAACCACATGTGGTCAAAGATCATAAACTATAATTATCAAGATTATGTTATATCAATGTTTTTACTATAAATTTATTATTATATCTGATACCCTAAGGGATCCCCACTTTATTTTAAAAAAAATCTCCTAAAGTGCTAAGGACCCATCTTTTTTTTTTATACTATGAAATCTAGAACACTAGATGAAATTTTTTACTTGCAAATTTATCCACAAGTTCTAGATCCCACAAACTAACTACCTTCAAAAACAACACAATTTAGAGCTTGCCATGCGTTTTGTAAGTTGTGAAGAGAATTCAAGGTTTCCTTAAACCCAAATAAGTACATTTTTTTGGTCCATGAAGGGAAACTATTAGGGCATATAGTGTTAAAAGAGGGACTCAGGAAATAGTTGGAATAAATTACTTGCAAGGGAAGGGATATGAGAGTGGTTAGAGGAGCTCATTTTTAAGGGTAATAAGGTCATCGCTTCAACAATGGACTAGTATGAAACAATTAGAGAAAGGAAGAGTATCCTAAGAGAATAAGTTAATAAATATGAAAAAGAGATTCAAACTTTGAATTTATATTATCCAAAATTGATAGTTGTAGGTTCAACTGATGTGGATATTCTCGTTGTCAAAAATATATGAAAGAATGATGTCGAGCATGAGTAATTTCATAGAGCAACTCAATTTTTAATAAGGATACCTATAGAATCTACTCACCAAGTCAAGGTGGCCCATGATAAAGCTATTGACGTGTTATATGACATTGAAGGAATGATGAATATGATGTCATGTCAATCAATAAATGATATATATATTCTCTTATAAGTAGAGGAGGTCTAGAATAAGCTCAAAGAGGTAGTTGAGAAAGAAGTTATAAAGACAACAATATTCACCCTAAGTTATATCCATAGATTTATTAGGTATGAAAGAGCAATAGATAATATAAGCAAGAAAATATAAGGAATCAAGATTTTCAAGAAGGAACTATTTGATATTCAATCAGATTCAGTGTAGCCTTTCACCTTTACTCATGTGGACTAGATGAAGAAAGAATACAAGAAGTTTTCAATACCTTTGATGTATATGTTGAAAAACTGCAAGCCCATAATGACAAAAAGGTATAAGAAATTTTGAACATTGATTAATCTCTTGTTATTGAAACATTTTTTATGAATTTAAATTTCATTTACAAAACATAAGTTGTATATCATAGCCATCTTCTATAACTTTTTTTGAGAAAAAGATACATAAATTTTACACTTTATATTTTTTATAATGTGAAAGTTGTAAAAAGAAATTACAAATTACACTTTCTATTTTGATAAGTTACAATTGCTAAAAGTGAAAAAGCTTGAATTGTAAATTGAAAGTTCTATTTTTACAAAGTGATTGACTTAAAAGTTTTAAAATTTTCACTAGTGTTTTGCAAGTTAGGGTTTTTCAAAGGTGACTCAGTTATCTTTTTGAAATTCAAGTTTTATCTTGGGGACCACCATTTTGCATGAGGATCTATTTTCAACTGCATGAAGTAGAAGAAGAGGCATTACATGAGTATATTCTAGTTCTATCCATGCCATTTTAGTAAAGGATCACATCAGCTCTTGAATTCTATTTTCCAAACTATTTTACAAGTGAAAGATGCCATAAATAGAAGACCTCACCTCTTTTTGCATAGAGTTCCATATTTTCATGGTTTTTCTTACTAGGTGTTCAAATTTTGACAATTGAATCTCATTTATGAGATATTTTTATATAAACATGGGAACACCACATAGCCTAAGCCATTTTTTTGATGTTAGTGGTATATTTATTCATTTTGAATGTATTTTTTTACAAGTTATAACCTTGAGAACAAAAAATAATTTAAGATTTACCTTTCTTGTCTGAGAGATCTTTGTGCATTCAGAGTTATTCAAGTATTTGGTGATGTTTAAGTTCTTATTTTTAGTAAAAATAAATTATTTTGTAGTATTTTACCCTTATAAAATATTTTTTGATGAAAATAAGTGAATCTTGCCCCTTTATGAGAATAACAAATATTACCTTTGATTTCTTATTTGTATGAGTTTATGCTCAAATAAATCTCAATTGATTACCTGTTCTATTGTGTTTATCAACCAAGCATTAAAACCCACTAGAATATTTGGTACAATCACCATTTTAGTCTTCACATAATTTCATTATTTACCCTTTTCCCAGTCAAAATTTAGTTTAGGAGAAAGAATACTAAAAGAGTAAAATTTATATAGGATTGGTATCTTATAGTTGTATCAGATTTAGTGAAAAGAAGCCAGCCTTCTCCTTTGGTTAACCTCAAATTTCCAAAGTCCCATGGCTTATAGGTTTTCCCATTGTGTCATTAGGTGTTGCATAGTGAACCTTGTTATATCAAAGAATGAGTACAAAACCTATGTGATAGCGTTTGCACTACAAACATCTCCAACCAGAGCATGACAACAAGTCATAATATTATAATATATAGAAAATATATAATGGCTATATTAAATGTTATGTACATCTATTCATTTATTCTTCTAATCATTTCTCCATCATAGTTATGGTCATTGATATACAATAATCTACCATGAAAACATTTTACTATATATAATCTGAAATCCCCGTGTCAAATTAGATTGTATGCACACATAATACTAATCACTCATGTGTAGAGAAAAATTAAGTACCCATCCAAATAATATATATGTGTATTCCAATCATTCTTACATAAATACTAGCAGATAAAACATTCCCAATGTAACTTGTACCCTTGGGGCAACTGCTAGTAATTAGCTATAGTAACTTACTTATGGATGTTAATATCATCTCTCTATGTGTGTGTCAAGTAATTGTTGTCAATTTTGTAATTATCTATTGTGAATATTCAAATGTAATCCAAATAAATTTGTTTTAAGAAAAAAAAACATGAAAATGCCTCTTGTTCATTGATTTTCTATAGAAAAAGGTGTACACTTTGTAAAAATGTGAACTAAGGCAATGTTCTAAATCCTTGATTTTATCTTGTTTAGTTATAGTTATCAAATATTCAACATACAAAACAAAACTTCTCACAAAAAAATTGTTTTTCAAATGGAATAGTAAGCGAAGTAGCTCTAATTTTAGCTCAAACTCCATGGTTAAGTGTGATATTATATGAAACATAGATCATGGTAATTGGTTCAATAGTCACATGTAGTAGAATCCAAAAGAAGATAATATTACAACCAAATCACTAGATGCATTAAAATTGTTCTTTTACCCCTTTTTGTCAATGATGTTGCCAACTTTTAGTTTCTAAGACACTTTACTCAACATGTAAAAGCTTGAAAAATACAAACCAAGGCATGTGAAACCCATTTCCCTAACATAGTAGCTCAATTAGGTATTGTTTATTAACATAAATCTACCCAAACAATTTTTTTTGACAATGTTAACATAGTGAACATGAAAACTTAAGAGATTAGCAACAAATCTATTATAATCTATTTTAAAAAATAGAGGAATTGATATTACCTTACTACAAAGTTGAAGAAGAGGAGATTGCTAGTATTGAAGAAATTAAGGACACCTATAGTAGCAAAATTCTAGTCATCATAGTGAAAATCCTTGCAAAACAATGTAAACCATCCAGTTCTCTGTTTTTTAATTGATTTCAATGAAAATATGTTAAGATGAAATGGAGGCAATAAATCCGGTCATGAGTAGAATATCATTTGTAAATGTGCACAATCAACCATCCATGTGCCCATTGGTGTTTTTAGATTCAACCATCGGTTCATAGGTGGCAACACCAATGCATTAAATTGGATATTCTACCTTACATGTTTTGGAAAATACATGTAAATCAATATATTAAATGGTGGTGTGCAATGACAGTATTGATGACTATACATGATATCACAATTATTTTTAAATAACATCTATAAAATATTTTCTTATTTATTATTTTCTATCAATATTGATAATTATGTATAATGTCATAAAAAATATTTATATTTTAAAATAATATCTATAAAATATTCTATTATTTATTTGACAAAGTCTTCTATTAAATTTAAAAGTTGACAAAAGAATATATTTTTTAAAATTTTCATTAATTAAAGAAAAATTAAATATTTATTTTTTAAATTTTACATTAATTAAATAAAAATTAAATAATTTAAAAATTTAAAAAAATTTAAATATCATCTGTAAAATATTCTATTATTTATTTATTAGAACCTTATATTAAATTTAAGGATTGATAATTTTTTTTTTTTTAAATTCATTAATTGAACCATAATTTTATTTTGAAATTTATAATGACTATTCCACTCTCAAATAAATTTTAAGACACCATAAATTATTTTTATGATTACATACTTCATAATTTTTTCAATCATTAAACACTCCATAACTTTTTTAGAGATGTAATGCTTCCATGTTTCTTTATCCTACCCACATCCCTGAATTAAATTTAATATCATTCATGCTTGGAATGCAACTGCCCATAAGACACATATTTTTAAATATTTATTATTATTATTAAGAGCAAAAATGTAAATCAAATAACCATTACAATCACCAAGACAAAATTCACTACATATATGGTGATACCCTTCCCTCCCCCATTTTTGACAACACCCAAAATGTACATTCCTTCTACTATGATTGAGCTCCCTGGCCTATGTTAAATGTGAAATTAAATTTAAGTAATTTTGACTTACAAGTTAATCTCTTCATTCAAAATTTAATGTTATATCTCATGCTCCACAAGCGAGACCTTCAACCACCACACTTGTGGTGGAATGATTTGACATGGAATTGTGATGTTCACTTCAAGAAATATTCTCCAAGTTTCCTTTGTCAGGTGATAATCCATTTTAATTATCACTTTGTAATTTAAATACGTGTTTGAGATTTGGCACCTCACACAAGGTGTGGCTTTTCTAACTTAACAGGGTTTGGAAGGCCAAGCTTGAACCCAAGCTATCTCATTCTATCTATTATCTAGTCTATCAAGGCCTTTTATTTGAGGAGTGTCTTTATCTCCTTGGAATTTTCTCAACCTATGTCTACCCTGTATCAACCCTGATTCTTTCAAGCACACCTTTTGAACATGTCTAAAAGGACAATCTACTTAGAAATGGATACATAGTCTCTTTTAACTCTACCATCTTGAGCCTTTCTCATAGCACTTGACCCTCATTATGGATTATGCTTATTACCTAGTGTCTATATTTTTTATGAAATTTCTTTAGCATTGTTATTCTATTTCAATTATGCAAATTTAGAATTTATGCTTTGCTTAACAATGAGGTTTCTTTTCATCTTTTCTCTATTAATGAAAGGGTTTTTATATTATTTTCATGTTACATTCATATTCAAGTTCAATTAGAAAATGTTGCCATGAAGGTTAGACACTTACAAGAGCCATTTGATCATTGGGGGAATGCTTTATGTATTATGAGTCACATCCCCCAAATGATCCACCATTGGGCCCTCCACCTCTATCTCTAAGATGCCAAATCTAGTATCATAGCCGTAATCAATCTCTACTCCCCTCAACCATGGGGGATGGAGATCACTACCACCACATAGAAACATTGATGTTGGTCCTCCTTAGTGGGGATCACCAACTAGCCCTTTTAGCACTATAACACAACCTATTGATGAATGGGACATTATTTATTTTAATCCTCTAGACCCCATAAATGGTTGGGTATCTTTGGATCCTCCCTCAATAGAACCTTCTTCTTAGACCACCCTACCACCAAAGGATGATCTTCCACCTCATCCTTCTAGTGTAGCCACCTATCCCTATATTATTATATATGCATGAGATATTTTCAATATTGTGTGGTTATTATGAATTTTAAGGCATTGGATATGTGATATTCATTATTGTTTTTCCATGGTTTGAGACAACATTTTCCCTCGGCAAGGAGTTTAAGTAGTGTAGACCTACCACGTGTTTTATTGTCTAACCTTTTTTATGTTATTATTTTATTAATAATAGTCTTATTGAAGTGTTTCAATAGAAAATTTATAACCTCCCTTAAAATAAAATAATTCATAAACCTTAAGAACTAAGAGGAGTTTTGAGTCATTGAATACTTTATAATTATTTTAGACATAATGCTTTATGTTTCTTTATTATGATCAATTCCTTTAATCATTTATAGTTTCATTCATTCTTATAATACAATCAAGCACATAAGATATATTTTTTTAAAATATTTATTTATATTATTAAAAATGTAAATCAAATTAGCTTTGTAACTATAATAATTGCCAAGGTAGAATTCATTACAGATATGGGAAAACTCTTCCATAAATTTCTCATCTTAATACAAAAAAATTGTCAAAATAAAAGTGATCACCACCCAAAACAGACTAATCCTACATAATTTTTCATTTATTCATCCATATATCATGAGAACTCCATGGTTGAGCCCAGGCTGTTTGGGCACAATGATCATGAGAACTCCATTTTCCATGCTAGTTTTCACTTCTTCCACATTAGCATTCACTAACATCTTGAATTGTTGTAGCAGTCTATCATGTAAGCATTCCACATGATGATATTTATCATCTTTTTGCTCCTCTTTTTGGTTTCATTCTCTGCTTTTTGAAGAACTCACCCATCATCCACTGTTATTTTCACCTCATTATTTTTTAATCTTGAAAAATCAAGAATGTTCCATAATAGTAAAAATCTCCAAAGGACATAGAAATATAAAGGAGGATCTATGATTTCTAACAACAAAGACTACTAAGAAGGTCAACCTTGAAAACATGATCTCCAATGGTTTCCTTGTAGTCAATTTGAGTAGTGGATACAATCACATCATCCTTAAAAAATCAAAGGAGGATGGGCCTAAAAAATAGAAGAATTAAATGCCTGAAAGGGATCCCCACAAATCCAAAAAAATGGATTTAAGACATTAGAGGATCTCCTACTGAAGAAGTTTAGAATGATATAAATTTTACAACTCATAACTCACACATTCCAAGTGAAACTTAGCACTTGATAATTTATGTGTTTTGTTAGGCATATTGTGGTATAATGACTAATATATGATGCCCAAGTTAAAGTTAAAATAAATTTATTGCAATGGTCAATTTAATTCTAAAGGCTTCCAAAAGTCATGAGGACTGTGGTGTCTATAGAATTGATTTGAATTATAAATATTTCCTTTATAAAAAATAAAATAAATAAATGTTTTTATAAGTGCATTACTAAGCACTCAATTTTGGTGTTTAGTTGTAGACTTACATTTACAAGTTAATTTATCCATGTATATTATTTATTTATTATTTACTTTTGATATAATTTATTTATTCATGTTTATTAAAATGATTCACCAATACATATAAGTATAATATACTAGTAAATTATAACCCTTATTACATAAATATTCAACTTTTATTTGTACATGACAATAACCTTGTTATTTTCATGGTAGGAGGGAGGTAGTGAGGGAGTTCACAACCATGGTCATTGTTTTCACCTTCGCCTCTACTTTGTGTTGCCTTTTTACAAAACATGTTTTCTTTATTTCTTTGTTACCACTCTATTATCCCTATTACTTGTGAAGAATGAGTAAGAAGGTGATGGGACTTATGTTAACAATTCGAAAACTCTCTTTATGAAATTATATTTCTTTGATTAATTATTTTCATTGTATTCCAAATCCTCCTATGATTCAAATCAATTGAGTTTTACACGAATGAAGCATCATTGACATAAGAATTGATTAATCTCATTTTTGTTGTAACTATAGTCTCATATGTTTTATCTCTTTATTCTGAACCAGTGTTGTTGAATCACTTAACCCATACTTTTCAATTTTAATATCTTGTTTAACCATATGATTTCATCACCAAAGTTTTTTGATCCTTCTACACCTAGTCTATAAGCTCTCATGTCAATGATTTCATATCTTGAGTTACTTTTTATTTTGGTAATATTTTTTATCAAAGTATGGGTTTATTTATAGGTGTTAAATGTTTTTACAAGTAGTGTTTTCCAAAATATCATAAACAACCTGTAGATTATAATTTTGACTTTAGTCAAAATAGATTGGCCAAGTAATCAATAAATTATAGTTTCTATTGGATGTTGTCAAGCTCATCAAATATTGTAGTTTGTTACATACAATTATTTTTGAAAACAATATTGTGTTATTAAATATATTATATTAAATATTATATTTCAATTGAATATATATGTCACATTTTACTTGTTTTATATTTTTACATTGAACTGATATTAAATTCAATATAATACTAAATAGTGCATTACATTCAATTTAATAATTATCAAGCAATTGTAAGTATGTTATTGTATCATATTTTAAATTCATTATACTTACAATAATTATGAATATATGATGTTCATTTTACTTCCATTACAATTCCATTTGGCATTTGGTTGTTTTTATAAAAATAATAGAAACTATATTGATGGTATTTACATTTTTATGAAATATTTGATGGTTGTTTCACTTACATTTTTTTTTCCATTTTCCATGTGTTTCTGCTCAGATATATTTACCATCATGAGAACCAATAACCAAAATAATGAGAGCATACCAAATGAGACCCATACATGGTATTTAAGTATCAAAAAGATCTACAATATGAAAAACATTTCAATAGGAAACAATTTGTGATTCATATAGTGCCCCATAGAATGTCAAGACTACCCATCCCTAAAATAAAGAACAATGTAATGGACTATTTTTTGGTGATAAACCCTCTAAAATTTTTCGTCACGGGCATTAGAAGAAAAAAATTATATTCAAGAGAATTTGGTCTCATGTATGATACAGTTGAGGATACCTTGAAGTATGATCTTGGCCATATGTTAGTGTGAAAAGGCATCAATGTTCCCAATATGAAACCCAAATCACAATGCCCAGATAGAGCAAAGAAAATCCACAATGTCAAATATTTTAAATTAGATTGATTTATTCCAATGTTTTATAAGTGTCACATGATATATTAAGATCATATTTTTTTATTTTAGCATTGGGTAGATGCAGGAGAATGTGGAATAGAAAGGGGGGGTGGGGGGTGGAGGGGAGTGGGGCGTATAAAGTGACACTATTTTTTTTGAAAATAACAATAGCTTAACTTGGAGAGAATGTTAGAGACACTTCAAAAAGGAATTTGATAATGACACAAAAACATGAATTGTAGAATTTTGAATTTAATTTTTAAATATATAAATTTTTTCCAATACCCAGATGATAAAAGTGTGTGAAATAGATAAATTTATGACAATAGGTTGGTCATTTTTTTTAAAAAAAAAGGAGACTGCATGTCTATGAACACACTTTTTTTAATTAAACGATTGAATTTTTGTATGAAATTTCATATATAGATAGGTAAAATGTTGAAGATTGTTGATAAATTTTTTTATTATATATATAATTTTTAAATAATTTTAGAATTCAAGATAATTATAAAATTGAAACTGCAAGTGTACAAACACAACTTTTTGCCCTTAACTTCATGAAAATATTTTTTTGTAAAGCATAGTTGACAATGTGTAGGTTGTTGAGATATAAGTTTCATAAGCATGTAATTAATATTCAAAAAGTTATAAGTGAATCTGTGATAATATGTATATAGACTATAAGGAGGTATGTTACATAGAAATTAAATAATAATTATAAATAATAATCTAACATTAAAAAAACTTATATATTGGAAAATTATGCTTTCCGCTCTATAAACCCATATAATTTTTTTTTAAATAATAAAATATGCTTGATCAAACATGTTGATAAAGAATAAAAAACAAAAAATTTCTTATAGATTTCCTTGGCTGGTCCATGATAGAGTTTTGCCAAGTTTAGGACCCCCCAAGTCTTAAATCAAGGCAAAATTAGAGGAAAAGTGGGAAAAAAATTTAAATATGAAAGGGGCATACACCCTATGCAAAGTGCATTCTCCATTTGCATAGGGTATACACCCTTTTCAAAACCACTAATAGGCCAATTAGTTTATTTTCCCATTGGTCTGTTTATCTCAAAGGGTGTGCATGCTTTTAAAAGCACGCACGCCCTTTGTGATTCATGAATTAATTTTGTATTTTCCATGAAAATGAGTCATTTTTTTGTTCTTTTCAAATTACAAACTACTTTTTCTATTGAAACTATTTGAATTTGATGAATTATTCATTTATTTTATTTGAATCACTAAGAATTCTTTAAGTTTAAATCTAAACTTACCTTATTTTGGCAAAGATAAATAATGAGGTCAAGAAGTCAACGCAAAAGACCAATAAAAGATATAAAAAATGAAGAAATTGAAGAGAAAAGAGAAAAAGAAAGAAAAAGACAAGCAAATAGGAAGGCATCCATAAGAGCTTCTAGGCAAGATGAAGGTTCTTCTACACCAAGTAATACTTCTAATGAAAATAACGTGCCCAATTCTATCAAATTTATTTTACATATGTCTTCAAATGAGATAAGATAATTGATTCAATCTTTATTATAAGATGAAATTCAAAATTTAGAGCATGTAAGTAATGAATTTGTAATGAATGATTAAACATATGGACAAACATGATATAATGAAATATCCATTCATAATGAAATTTTTGAGTATGATGATAATCAACCTCAAATAATAACCCTGAATCATGTGTTTCCTAATGTAGAAGAATTTAATTTGACTATAACCCCTAAGTTAGATAGTCAACCCTCTAATGTCTTTACTATGGTTGAAGTGTTAACACTACCCAATTTGTTGGTGCATTTATTTGCTTTATTGCATTTACTTGTATTTATTGTTTAGTGCACTAATTACTTATTGTAATTAGTTTATTATGTTTATTAATAATTTGTACGAGATAGGATAAGCTTACTTAGCTAGTAGTTAACTTAGACACTTATCTTGTTGCAATGGAGTTCCACTCCACTATTCAAGGTAAGAGAGGATAAGATTGTTTAACTAATAGTCAACTTGTGTTGATCATTTACACAAATTGGACACTTATCTTGTTAGTGTGGAGTTGCACTCCACCATTCATGTAGACAGATATCAGTTGAACTACATATGTTGTGTGAGTTCTCTAATCTTTATCATACACACCTTGCTCTATATAAGCAATGGCTATTTATGTATTTCATATCATATTAATATTGAATTATCAGATTAATTCATCATATTTGGGCTATTTATTCATTTCTATTATTATCTTAGATATACAGTTATTATTTATTATTATTATTATTATTATTATTATTATTATTATTATTATTATTATTATTATTATTATTATTATTATTATTTTATCTCTTATTTATGCTTTCTATTAGATTCATTAGATCCTATAGCTAATTCTAACATGGTTCTATAGATATCTTGAATCTATAGATTACTAAATATTCAAGAGAAAAATATCCAGATATAGGATAATTTTTTTAATTTTGCATCCAGGCATAAATTGGAGCTTTTTGAAGAATTTTTGAGCTTACCATTGAGTTTAGAGTACTCGAGATAGTCAAAATCATCTACAATTTTATCCAAATTAAGCATAGGAGGAAAAATTGAAAAGGGTTTGATCCAGAAGCACCATGCCCAAATCTGATGGGTACCTAAAAATTGAAGCATTTTTTAGTAAAGCGGACCTCATGATTACGTTCAAAAGATGTAAAAACCTATAGATCCATATAAAATTTGTCCAATTTGGACATAGTCAACTTAGAAGACAAAACTTTTTTGTTCTTAGGTATAACTATACGAACTGTACGGACTGTGCAGACAAAAAAAATTGGTAGGCCTCACGGATCAACAGGCAGATTTGAAAGGGCAACTTTGGAAGCCCACCATTTGAACATTGGGAGGTATTTTTGAGTGAATTTTTTTTTCAAATAGATTAAAATTCCATGGTCTTCACTACTATACTTTTACTTTATTCCATATTTTTATAGAATTTAGATTTTTATATAGTATCTCTTGCCCATCCTCACTTTTAAAACTTTATAGGCTCATAACTTTCACATAAGACCTCGATTTGACGTCCCATTTTTTTAAAAGTTAATATGTTTCGAGCACAACACATTGATGAAAAAAAAAATTGTAATAAAATGCATATTTTTTGTACTTTTAGACTAGAGGGCCTAAATGAGCTTTTCGTAAACTAGAAAAATTATAATATAGCCTTGTAATTTCACTCAATTATAAAGTGCCAAAAATAAATGCTGGTTGGGATAAAACTAATTAATTCAAGGGGGTTTTATGGTGTGTTCTGTACTTTGATTTTTGCTTTGTGATAGTTTATTTCTGATTACATCATGGGGAATCCTAAGTTCCCACTATTAGCAATATAAAATTATAATACATAGAAAAAAAATGCTTAGAATACATTAATGATGTTAGGATATATGCCTTACATAAAAACTCTTCTTACTCCACCTCCTGACGCAAAAGAATTGTAACACTTTCTCTTTGAAACTACTAAAGTAATTGGATGCATTTAGTCTTACTTGTATTTAGATTTAAATTTTCATCTTGACAAATGTATAAATCCAAAAGAGGCTTGGGATATATTAGCATCATTTTTTGTAAAAATGGATGAGGTTCATGGTTACCAAATTGACAATGAACTCATTAGTTTAAATCTTAAAAATTATGCTACGATACAAGACTACATCACTAAAGTCATAGATCTTAGAGCACAATTTTATGAATGTAAAATTGATAAAAATGATATTTAATTGATTTTTTGTGCCTTACACAAATTAGGTCATGAATATTTATCATTTGTCTCTAGCTTTCAGACTCATTGGCTCACATTGGGCACATCTTATCAAATTCCCACCTTTGAGGTATTCTCTAAGATTTTAATGGCTAAAGAAGAAAATTTAATAGCTATGGGTCTAATCAAGTCATCCAAATCTCAATCTCTAGTTTAAAGTCAACCTCAACATAAGCAAGCTTCAACATTAGCATAAAATACAGGTTCAATTAAAAAGAAGTAGAATAATCAAAATTAGTCACAAAAAGAAAAGAATAAAGGGTAACAATCTTCCTCACAAGGAGATTATAAATCCACTAATAAAAAAGAGGATTCACAAAATATGATTGGCACTCCTTGCCCTTATTTCAAAAAGGGGTTTCATAGTGAACAAGATTGTTAGAAGAAAAAGATTGATGAAATTAAGGGTCTTCTCAAAAAGAATAACATCAATCAATCCTCTTCAAAGGATTCTTCAACTCCTTCAAATTCAAGGAAAGGAAAAGCTACGGCACTAATTGCACTAGTAAATTCTCCCAAGTCATGGGTCATTGACTCAAGTACTTCACACCATATGGGTTCTAATCAAGAACATTTTTTTAGATTAGAACTAAGTTCCTTGCCTCATAGTCTCATAGGTGATGATTCTAAGGTAGATGTTATAGGAAAAGGTATAATTGATGTTAATAGTGGTGTATTTTAGGATGTCCTCTATGTGCTAGAGTTATCAACTAACCTTCTTTTTGTCTACCAAATCACTCACTTTGATACTGGTAGGAAAGTTGAGTTCACACCTGATTCTATATCAATCAAAAAATTGGAGGATAATGCCTTAGTTGAGTGGGAAAAGTCAACAATAATACTCATCTTTATTCATTCTCCCACTTTGTGCCTCAGTCTTCCTCTATAGCTTTATTCTCACATACTAATTTAGTGAGCAAGTTATGGCATTAGTGGTTTGGTCATCTAAACTACCACTATTTGTAGTAGCTTAGTCAACAAGATATGGTTACAAGACTTCCACAGATTTAGTTTTTAGGGGGTGTATGTCATGGTTGTGCCTTAGGCAAACATCCAGAGGATAAGTTTCATAAAGGTAATTCTTGGAGGGCTACCCAAGTCCTCGAACTTGTTCATAATGATTTAGAAGGTCCATTACCTACTTTGTTTTTTAGTAAAACCTGCTATGTTCTCACATTTATTGATGACTATTCTAGATATACTTGGGTGTATTTTCTAAAACTTAAGAGTGAAGTATTTGATAGATTTCTAGAGTTCAAAGCTCTAGCAGAGAAACAATCTAGGAAGTATGTCAATATTTTCTACATAGATAATGGGAGGAAATATGAGAACAAGTTTGAATAACTTTATGCTCTTGAAGGAATTCATCTTTAGCATTTAGTTACATACACACCTCAACAAAATGGTGCAATAGAGAGGAAGAATATATTCTTAAAAGAGATGGAAAGTTGTATGATTCATGTAAAATCATTAGTACCTGAGTACTAGGTGGAAGCGATTAATTATGCTACATATATATAGAATAGATTTCCTCAAAAGCTTTAAAGGGGATAACACCTCTTAAAGCTTGGTGTAATAGGAAGCCAAATGTACATTATTTTAGAGTCTTCAATAGTCTAGCATGGGCTCACATACCTTCAGAAAAGCATCATGCTTTAGAAAAACAAAGCCAAACTTACAAATTTTTGGGATATCCTGATGGTATTAAGGGATATCAAATCATTGATCCATATTCACATGATCTTATTATAGTGAGAAGTGTTTACTTTGAAGCAAGACCTTCAGACTTGTCTTCTAACATTTCTCATTCTTTTTCCTTAGAAGAATCAGATAGCAATGATGATGATACTCCTACTTCAACTACTCAAAGGGATGATGAGGTAATACCTCCCCAATAGGGTTTAGTAGGTCATGTTACTCTTTTTCCTCCTCCAAATCCTTGCCCATTGATGCCTTTGTGGGATAGATAGACTTTGGTAGATGTAGACCCTCTTGTTATGGATCCATTAGATAGATGGAGAAAATAATCACAACATGATCTTCCATAGTCCTACATTACCATAGCTTTTGATCCACAGTATTTTCAAGAAAACATAGGTAGAATTGAGTGGGATTCAATGATGGAAGAAGAGTATGACTCATTAATTAGGAACAACACTTGGGATCTTGTTCCTCTTCCTAAAGGTAAAAAATTAGTACTATGTAGATGGATATATCAGAATAATTTTGTAGTGAATGTAAATATTGATAAGCATAAAGCACACTTAGTGGCCAAATATTTTTCCCAAGTAGAAAGCATTGATTATATAGAAACCTTTGAGCGTATTTCCAAGATGAATTCTATTCACTTGATACTATTTATTGGTGTAGCTCATGATTGGGTTGTACATCAAATGGATGTGAAGAGTGAATTTCTTCACAGGGATCTTCATGAGGAGATTTATATGGAGAAGTCAAAAGGGTTCATTTAGGATTATTCATTGGTATGCTACTTGAAGAAGTCTCTCTATGGTCTAAAACAAGCCTCTAAGGCTTGGTATTCTAATATGGGCACATTTCTTCTCTTTTTTGGGTTCTCAAGATGTCACTCAGCTCTGAATGTATATATTCTATGGTAGGAAGATTCACTATTGTAGTTAGTTCTCTATATTGATGATCTCATTATTATAGGGAACACAACATCCATCATCAACAATGTTAAGACTACACTTCATGATAAGTTTTCTATGATAGACATGGGATTATTGCATTATTTTCTTGGGATTCAGATAGTATAGTTTTTTTCCAAGATTACACTTTCACAGCCCAATTATGCCATGGGCTTTTTAACTTAGTTTCACATGGATAATTGTAAGCCTACACTAAATCTTTTATTATCTAGAGTTAGACTTAAGGTTTATTGTTCTACTCCCTTGGTTGATGCCATAATGTATCACCAACTTGTAGGCAACCTCATCTATCTGACTCATACATGACCTGACATTTCATATGCAGTTGGCATGGTTTCATGCTTTATACAGACACCACATGAGATTAATTAAAGAGCTACCTAGTGCATTTTTAGTTACATTTAGGGTACTATCAGATATAGGATTCACTATATAGTAGGAATAGGTTTAGACTTAGTGGGACACATAGATTTTGATTGGGCTAGTGATTATGATGATCATAATCTACTTCTAGTTGTAGCTTTCACTTTGGATCTATCCCTATTTATTGGTAGATCAAGAAAAAAAATGCTATTGCACTTTCATCTATAGAAGTTGAGTATTGTGTCATTATTAATGCCACTATTGAGGATATTTGGCTTCAAAATATTGTCACTGAGCTTGGTGTTCCATTTTGAAAGCCACTAGTCATCTATTGTGATAACCAAAGCACTATCCAAATCTTGAAGAATATAGTTTATCATCAAAGAACCAAACACATAGAGATATATAAGCACTTTATCAGGGAGCTAATTTAGGTGGAGATCATTGATCTTTAATACTGTCTTACGAAGTAGATTGTAGATATTTTCACCAAACCTTTCATTGAGAGTAAGTATCTTCACTTGTGATCTCTTTTGGGGATGTAGGATATTAGTTATTCAAGGGACATAAATTATTCAGGGGGTATCCTAGACCTTCATTTTGAGGAGGATTTTTTTTCTTTAGGTTTTCTCCTTTCCTCATCTATTTGTATAGAGTACCTAATATGACTACACATTGTTGGGACTCTTATCTGCATAGCCCTACCTAAGATTTACTTATGGAGTGTGTTGGTGAATTTATTTTATTTTCTTGTATTTAATATTTATTATTTTAGTTCACTAATTACTTATTGTAATTATTTTATTATATTTATTAATAATTTTCACTATATAGGATAAGCTTGTTTAGCTAGTAGTTAACTTAGACACTTATCTTTTTATAGTGGAGTTCCACTCCACTATTTAGGGTAATATAGGATAATATTATTTAACTAATAGTCAACTTGTGTTGATCATTTACACAAGTTATAAACCTATCTTTTTAGTGTGGAGTTGCACTTCACTATTCATGTAGATAGATATCAATTGAACTACATGTGTTGTGTGAGTTTACTGATCTTTATTATGCACGCCTTGATCTATATAAGCAATGGATATTTATGTATTCCATATTAGATTAATATTGAATTATCATATTAATTCATCATATTTGAGTTATTTATTCATTTTTATTGTTATCTCAGATATACAGTTATTATTTATTACTATTACTATTTTATCTCTTTTTTATACTTTCTATTAGATTCATCAAATATTTTAGGTAATTCTAACACAATTTAATATAAAATATAGCTCCTGCACCCACACCTCCAAGGATAATAAGATAAACACCAAAGTATTTGGTTAAAATAGATGAAAAAATAATAGAGCCTATAGAAGATAAAATGTCAAAAAGAATAGTTCAACGTCATGCTCAACATGTATGAATTTATGTATTTAAGAATAAAATTCATACATAATAATGTCAACTATTTTGAAATTAATAAAAATGCAAAAAATGTGCCATGTGATGCATAATTTAGGGTTGAGAACATTAAACATGGAAGGAAAAAATATTACAATAGTAAAGAATCTATTTAATGCATTTAAGGCAATAGGTAATAAAAGTCAAAATAAAGATAGTAATGTGGAAAGATGAGTAATAATGGAATCTATAGTGAGTAAGTCAACATCTAAAGCTCAAATTCTTAGTGAAACAAGTAAATCCTTGAATTTAAATAGAAAATCTCTAATAAATGCCATAAAAATAAGAACAAGGCTTGATGACCCTTCACTCATGGATTGTTGATCATTTAGTAGTAGACTCCCATGAAAAGATAAGGTATTGGTTGAAGGAACAAAACAATTGATTGAAAATTATTTGTATGACAACACAAGGGTCTCATCTAATGTAAAAAAGGTCGTTAAAATAAGAAAAGACTCAAAAAATTATGAGCCACATGCAAAACATTTTTTAGACATGATGCAAATAGAATTTTATTAAAATCTTATTGAAAAATTTAATGGCCAATTAATAATTAGCCAAAGGTCATTTGAAATGTGCAAGCCTTTCTATGTTAAAATCAACCAAACACACACCACATGTTGTAGGGTAAATATTGAATTTACTATGCATTTTGATGTTTTTAATCATATACATTATACTCTACATACTTATGAGATTTTGTAGGAATATATGGTGTCTTCCCCCCTGAAACATAAAGAGAATTAATCCAAGGTCTTTGTGCCAAAGACCTAAGGGACAATTTTTTTCCAAACAATGTTTAGATGCAACATGTAACAGTTATGGTGGTTTGTCAAATTTGATGAGTTATTTACATGAAGATATTTCACTTGAATTTGGAAAGTAACTAGATGATTATAATAAGTATAATTTTTGTTAAGTATGTGTTAAAAGATGGAAAAGAGTCATCAAGATGTTAATTAGTTATAACCAAAGTTTTTATATGTGATTTCATGTTTGAATTCAAAAAAATATTATCTACCAGTATGTAAGACACACACACAAATCAAAATGGTTAGATAATCAATTTAAAAAATGCAATGATAACTTTCCAGTTGGCACCATTATTTTTGTTATGGATTTTTCTGACAACTATACACTATAACCATAGAATGAGGTTCAATCCCAATATTATAATTCAATTCAAGTTGGAATTTTTGTTCATATTACATTCAAACATACACCTAATAGCATAGATAACAACATAAGGATTTTAAGGGAGTACCATTTTTATATGAGTGATGATAGATTAAATTCTTGAGAGTTTGTCCAAGGTTATTTTGAGATATTTTATATGAATATGAATACAAGAGAAATCATGTTTGATACACACTACATTTGGTCATAAAATTATGTAGGGAAGTTTAATAATTATCAAAAAAATTATTGGTTAAGAAGAATGGCATTCAACATTTTTGGAGCTTCTTTTAGGTTGGGCATGGAAAAAGGGAACATGATGGTGCAGGTGTATGTGTAAAAAAAACCCTTAAAAGAAAACAAACAAATCACAAGGATGGTGTTAATTTAAATGATGCAATAATTACTGTGACTTGGTGTAATGAAAATATTTGTCATGGATCAGATAAACATTCTCATGTATGAAGATTATTTTGGTTAATAAAGGAAAAACATAAGGTACTATATGAATATTGCATTATGATACCTAGATCAAGTGTTTTCCACTCCATTCAAAGCTCAAATTCAAGTTCATGGACTATTTATACTAGGGATATGGCATGTTCTTTTTCATGTATCAAATTTAATTAGAATTAATGTGAGTCAAAATAATGGGTTGATGGATGATATTGTAGACCCATATCACCTATAGAGAGTAGCCATTCACTCTAACAATTGATAGATCATGAAATGACATCATCAATTGACTTTGACCACATCTAAGCTCTTGTGTAACCAAGTACAATTTATTCTTTAATTAAATATACAACTTTAGATAATAGTGATATTTTTATTTTTTTTAAATGTACTTACAATTTGATTATACTTAAAATACAAGGCATGTTTTTATAGTAATTTCACTTGAGAATAATGATGAGGGAATAGAATACTACTTATTTCATTGTGTAGAGGGAAAAAAAATTAACCACAAATTTTATGGATGGAGAAGAGATAATTTATTCCATTGGATCTATAGTGGTTACTAGAACTGGGCTTCGTACTATCATAAAAAATAAAACAATGGTTATTTGAGGACTTTGAAACACACAAGATAATGCTTCATTATTCAAACCTTATTATTGCTACAAATATTCAAATGATCAAATATCTTGGAAAGACTCAAAATAGAACTTTTTTTAAAGTGCATGAATTTGAACACAAAGTAATTCTTGAAACACTTACAAATAAAGTTGATTTCAAAGGTACATTAGATTGAATTAGTAAGTTTATCTAGTATTTCAAATTAATATAATAAAGTTATTGTTTTATTTAATATATTTTATTTTTTAACTATTTTATGATTATGTGTTTATTTATGTTTAAATTTTTTACTAAAAATTTAAATGTAGGTTAGTGGCACCATATGAGCTTCCACCTTCACATGGTTGGTGTTGTGAGTCGAGAACATTATCTTCTTGAAATAAATAGAAGCCAAAATAATTTATATTAATTTCATCTACCTTAAGCAAATCATTTTTCACATTCTCTTTTTTTATCCTTTCAATAAAAAACAAAAATAGTCCTATCTATGCTCTCTTATAGGACTTGTCTATACATGTGTAGGACTTGATAGTTCATCTGTATCCCCCACAATTTATATGTAACACGTGATGAAAATTCATTCATTTTTCACATTCGAGGATGAGTGAATCCTCTTAAGGGATTCCTCTGATCAACTAAAAATTCCACTCTCAATGATTTATCAAGACCTAAAAAATATGATTCTAGCCTAAAAATTCATATCTCGTTGTGTTTGCATAGACAGTGCATCAATTGGGATGATGAGTCAAAATTTGTGACCCTCATTGACCAAGTTTTGACATGTTCTATGAGATTTAGATTCTATAAAAACCTCATTGACACATATTATCCATCATGAGTTAGATAAAATCCTCTTTGGATTTCTTAGAGGACTCATCCCTTCATGTTTAGGACCTAACGGTTCATCTTTATCCCCTATAGTTCTTATGCAATGCATGATATAAGTTCACTTATTTTGCACATTTGGGGATGAGTGAATTTTCTTAAGGGATGCCTCTGATTAACTATAAATTTACCTCTTGAAGGTATACTGAGACTTGAAAAAAATGATTCTATCCTAAAAATTCCTATATTGACATGTCTGCATAGATGGTTCATCGATTGGACTGATGAGTTAGGTTCTAAAACCCTTACTAACCAACTTTTGGCATGCTTTGAGAGATTTGGTTGTGAGAGAAACCTCATTGCCACATCTCATCTATCATGAGTTAGATAAAATCCTCCCAAGATTTCTTATAGGACTCATCCCTACAGGTTCAGTACCTAATGGTTTATCTCTATCCCTCATGGTTCTTGTGCAATGCATGATGTAAGTTCACTCATTTTAAACATTTGGGGATGAGTCAATTATCTTAAGTTATGCCTTAGATAAAATTCAACTTTCACTCATCGGGGTCTGCCAAGACTTGACAAAGCCTAAAATGCCAAATTGACATGTTCATAGAGATGTTTCATCGATTAGGTTGATGAGTTAGAATCTATGGCTCTTGCAAACCAAATTTTACCCTATTTTGAGAGATTTAGTTGTGAGTGAAACCTCATTTCTACATATCATCCCTCATGGTTCTCATGCAACATGTAATGGAAGTTCACTCATTTTGCACATTTAGGGACAAGTGAATTCTCTTAAGAGATACCTCTGATTAACTACAACTTTCACTTCTAGGGGTCTACCAAGACTTATCAAAGGTCATTATAGCCTAAAAATGCCTATCTTGATGTGTTCACATAGACAATTTTTTAATTGGACTGACAAGTTAGAATCTATGACCCTTGTTGACCAACTTTTATCTCATTCTGAGAGATTTAGCTATGAGAGAAACCTCAATGCCACATATTGTCATTCATGAGTTAGATAAAATCCTCTTACATTTTTTTAGAGGACTCATCCCTACATATTTAGGACTTGATGGTTCATCTTTATCCTTCATGTTTCTTGTGCAACATGTGATATAAGTTCACTCACTTTACACATTTAGGGATAAGTAAATTCTCTTTAGGGATGCCTTTGATCAATTTCAACTTTTGCTCCTAAGATTCTACTAAGACTTGACAAAGGTTATTCTAGCCTAAAATTCCTATCCTAATATTTTTTCATAAATGGTTCATCGATTAGGTTGATGAATCAGAATCTATGGCCCTCACTGACCAACTTTTACCCCATTCTGAGAGATTTGGATACAATAAAAACCTCATTTTCATGTCTCTACAATCATGATCTAAATAAAATCATCCTATTAATTTTTATAGGATTCATCCTTGCATGTTTAGGACCTAACAGTTTGTCTCTATCCTTCACGGTTCTTGTGCAATGCATAATGAAAGTTTGATCATTTTACACATTTAAGTATGAGTGAATTCTCTTAAGGGATGCCTCTAATTAACTATAATTCTCACTCCTAAAGGTCTATCAAGACTTGATAAAGTTGATTTTAGAATAAAAATGCCTATCTTGATGTGTTTGTATAGACAATTTGTTAATTGGGTTGGTGATTCAAAATCTATAGCCCTTATTGACCAAATTTTACCCCATTCTGAGATATTTGGTCATGAGAGAAACCTCATCACTGTATCTTGTATGTCATGAGTTAGATTAAATCCTCCTAGGCATTCTTATAGGACTCTTTCCTGTACATGTAGGACCTAACAGTTCATCTCTATCCCTCACAGTTCTCATGTAATACATGATGGAAGTTTTCTCATTTTGCACATTCAGGGATGAGTGAATTCTTTTTAGAAATGCCTCTAAATAAATATAAATTTCATTCTTAGGGGTTAATCAAGACCTGAACAAATGTGGTTCTAGCCTAAAAATGCCCATTTGGATGTGTCTATGTAGATGGTTCATTGATTGGGTTAATGAGTTATAATCTACTACCCTCACTAACCAACTTTTACCCCATTCTAATAGATTTGGATATGAGATAGACCTCATTGTTGCATCTCTTCCATCATTATTTAGATAATATCTTCTAGGAATTTCTCATGGGACTTATCCCTCCACTTATAAGAGCTGATGATTGGTCTCTATCCCTCATAGTTTTTGTGCAACATGCGATGGAAGTTTTATCATTTTGCACATTCAAGGATGAGTGAATTCTTTTTAGGAATGCATCCAACAAACTACAAATTTCACTACTATGGGTCAACTGAGAATAGATAAAAGGTGTTTCTAGCCTAAAAATGCATATCTATATATTTCTACATAGATAATTTGTTGATTGGATTGATGAGTTAGAATCTACGACCCCTGCTGACCAACTTTTAACCCATTCTAAGAGATTTGGCCATGATAAAAATATCATTATCATATCTCATCTATCATGAGTTAGATAAAAATACTCTTAGGCTTTCTTAGAGGACTCATCTCTCCATGTGTAGGATTTGATGGTTTATCTCTATCCATCACAGTTCTCATGAAATACCCAAACAAAGTTCACTCATTTTGCACATTCAGGGATGAGTGAATTCTCATTAGCAATGCCTCTGACCAACTACAAATTTCACTCCCAGGGGTCAACTAAGAATATACAAGAGTTTTTCTAGCCTAAAAATGACCATCTAGATGTGTCCACATAGATGGTTCATCGATTGGGTTGATGAGTCAGAATCTATGGCCCCCACTAGCCAACTTTTACCCCATTCCAAGAGATTTATCTACAAGAAAAAAATTATTTGTATGTCTCATCCATCATGAGTTAGATAAAATCCTCCCAAGCTTTCTTAGAGGACTCATCCCTCCATGTGTAGGAGTTGATAGTTTTTATCTATCCCTCATGGTTTTTGTGCAATATGTGACTGAATTTTACTCATTTTACACATTTAGGGACAAGTGAATTCTCTTCAAAAATACCTCTAACCAACTATAAATTTCTCTCTCAGGGGTCAACTAAGATTATACAAAGGTCATTTTATCCTAAAAACACCCATCTAGATGTGTTTATATAAATGGTTTATTGATTGGGCTGACAAGTTAGATTCTATGACCCTCATTAACCAAATTTTACCCTATTTTGAAAGATTTGGCCATGAGATAAACCTCATTACCACATCTCATCCATCATGATTTAGATAAAATACTCTCTAGATTTATTATATGACTCATCCCTCTATGTGTAAGAGATGATGGTTTGTCTCTAGCCCTCATGATTCTTGTGCAATACGTGATCAAAGTTCACTCATTTTTCACATTCAAGGATGAGTGAATTATCTTTAGGGATGCCTCCAACCTTATACAAATTTCACTTTAGGGGTATACCAAGACTTGACAAAGGTTATTCTAGCCTAAAAATGTTTATCCTAATATATCTGCACAAATAATTTCTTGATTGGGATGATGAGTTAGAATCTACATCTCTCATTAACCAATTTTTACCCATTCTAAGATATTTGGTTGTAATAAAAACATCATTACCACATCTCATCCATCATGAGTTAGATAAAATCCTTCTACGAACTCTTATAGGAGTCATCTCTATACATGTTAGACTTGACAGTTCATCTTTAGCCCTCATGATTCTCATGTAATGTGTAACAAAAATTTAGTCATTTTAAATATTTAAAGATGAAAGAATTCTCTTAAGGGATGCCTCTGATAAATTAAAAAAAAATCTTAGGGGTTTACCAAGACTTGAAAAAGGTTATTCTAGCCTAAAAATGTGTATCTCTATATGTCCACATAGATGGTTTATCGATTGGGTTGATGAGTTAGAATCTACGTCCCTCACTGACCAAATTTTACGCCATTATAAGGGATTTGGACATGAAATAAACCTCATTTACATATCTCATCCATCATGAGTTAGATAAAAATACTCTTTGTCTTTCTTATATTACTTGTCTTTTCATGTTTAGGACCAAATAGTTTTTCTCTAGCCCTCATGATTCGTGTGCAATGTATAATGGAAGTTTACTCATTTTTCACATTCAAGGATGAGTGAATTCTCTTCAAGAATTCCTATTAAAAACTATAATTTTCATTCTCAGGGGTAAAATAATATTGAAAAAAAGGTGTTTCTATCCTAAAAACACCCATCTATACATGTTTGTGTAAATGGTTTATCGATTGGGCTAATGATTCCAAATTTACAACCCCTACTAACCAACTTTTACCCAATTCTAAAAGATGTGGTTATGAGATAAACCTCATTACCAGTTCTCATCTATCATGAGTTAGATATAATACTCTTGAAATTTCTTATAGGACTCATTCCTCCACATGTATGAGCTGATGGTTTGTCTTTAGCTCTCACGGATATCGTGCATTGTGTGACAAAAATTTGTTCATTTTGTATATTTAGGGATGAGTGAATTTTCTTCAATAATGCCTCTAACCAACTATAAATTTCATTCCCAATGGTCAAATGAGATCAAAAAAGGGTGTTTATATTATAAAAATGACCATCTAGACATTTCCACATAGATGGTTTATCTCTTGGGATGATGAATTAGAATCTACGACCCCCACTAACCAACTTTTACCTTGTTCTAAGAGATTTGGCTATGAGAGAAACCTCATTGATCCATCTTGTCCATAACAAGTTATATAAAATCCTCCCTTAATTTCTTAGAGGACTCATCACTCCATTTGTAGGAGCTAACATTTTATCTCTATCCCTCACGATTCTCATGCAATGCATGATCAAAGTTTGCTCATTTTGCACATTTAGGGACAAGTGAATTTTCTTCAGAGATGCCTCCATACAACTATAACTTTCATTCTCAAGGGTTAAATAAGACTAAAAAAAGGTCATTATAGCCTAAAATCACCCATCCAAATGTGTATGCATATATGTTTTGTTGATTGGGATGATGAGTTATATTTTATGGTCCTTGTTGACCAACGTTTACCCCATTTTGAGATATTTAGCTGCAAAAGAAACCTCATTAATGAATCTTGTCTATACCCCACAATTAAGATCTAACGGTTCATCTCTATTTCTCATAGGTATCATGTAATACATGATAAAAATTCACTCCTTTTTCACATTTAGTAATGAGTGAATTCTCTTTAGGGATACCCCAGACCAATTGTAACTTTTGCTTTCAAGGCCCGACTGAGACTATATCTTGAGTTTTGACCTACTAGAGGGTAATTATACGTAATATATAAAACATGATTTAATGAATTTTTGGGTAAAATATTAAAATTGGAAATCCAAACCTTTTACCTGAGCATTGATAATTCATAAAACACTAAATACATATGTCTAAGGTGTCTTGAATTGCTAATTCAATACATAATGGTTTTTGGCATGTTAGAGCAACATTAAGACTAGTAAGTCTATGAGAGATTTTTGATAAAACTCTTTATATCAGTCCTTCTGAGGTGGTTCAAAAGTTGAGTCACCTACAAAATATTATGCTAAAGTATTTTAGATTGATCTATACCCCTGTTTTCAAATATTTCTTGTTTTGATCCTTTTGAGGCATTTAGGCTTTATTATCCTATAGAGAGCTTTGAGTATTTTGAGTAAATATACAAAACCAATAGATAAATTAGTTTTCCATGTTTAGATAAATATTGAATATGTCTTTAAGGACCATAAGAATATAACTTCAAGTTTTATCTACTAGTTGAGTAATATAGAAGTTACTTAAGTCTCTTCATTTGTGTCTATATTCTTGCCTTGCCAAAATTGTAATTTTATGGATAGTCTAGAGAGGGTTATGAATGTCGATATTAACCCATGTATAATTAGGCCATAGTGCCTATATGGACACATATAATTGTCTTTGTTTGTTGTATGGATAAGTAGGAGTTGAAGACATACATAAGTGCATCACTAGACCTCCTAACATTTATGATCAAGTATAATCTATAATATTTGCATGTCCATGAAATTGATCCCATGTCCACTTAAATTTCGTTATTATTTCTAATTTTTGTGAAGTATTGTACACCTTATATTTAGTTTAAGAGGTTTTCAATGCCTAAAATTAGATACAAATTCTTCACCATGATTTTATTGAGTGAGTGATAGTCAATGGATAGATTATATGAACCATTATTCTTGGGTGTGAGGGATATTAGACTCTTGAAAGGAGAAGATATGAGTCTTATCTTACCCTAATCAAGGAGTTCCCATATTTAACACCAGGATTCATCATTCTCCCAAATTTATTTATGATAGAAAGGGTTTTTTGTAAATGGACCAAATATATGTGGTGTTTACTACATAGTGCATTAGAAGAAATTTAAGCTCTAGGAAGAATCCATTGTGTGGCTTCAATAACTTGTCAAGTTTTTGTTATTGGGACATTGATTTCATTGATCACACTATAAACTCTTACTTTCTTTCCTACACATGTGTCTTAAGATAAACCATGAGCAACATGAAACTATGCACATGCATGATTAGTTTATGGAATTTTTAGAAGAGACCAACATGACTTTAGATAGTAGAGTTGACTATAAAAGGTTTAAGAAGCAATATTTTAGTTTTAGATCCCAAATTTTTGGTTTTAATTGATATGTAGAATCTCAATCATACAAGTACAACCTCCTTAATAATATGTTATAGATTTTAAGAGGCATAATGTTGCAAGTAATGGTGTACTCCATAGGATAAAATTTATACTAGAATGTGCATTACCTCCAAACCTATATATTTGTACCTTATTAAATCCACCCCAAGGATTATAGCTTAGGAAGGTAAAGTCATTGGGTTGTAGATAGTGTGATGAATTTATTCTGGCTTAGATTGTTAATGATAAGACATGAAGAGGTTGAACCTTAACCCATAACATAGTATGGAAGAGGCGTTCACACTCCTTAGAGGTCTTTATGGAAGTGGTGTGGGAGATTAAAAAAGTTTTATTTGGTTTAGTATCATATATATGTGCATGATATGATGTAGGTTTTCAAATAAAGGATTGTTATGCCTAACAATGAGAGTGTTCATGGCTCTCTGATAATTGTTGATGGCACCACTTTTCACTATAATTACCCTTGCATTTGTCTAGTCTAGAAGGCATAGGAGGAGTCAAGTTTTGTGTGGTCGTATTAGGTTTGTATCTTTTATGAAAAGCATTTTGATTCTATTCTAGAGGAATAGATGGGAGTTTATGAGTGGGTTGGAAAATAAATCATAAATGTAAATGAAACAACTAAATAGAAAATATCATATATAAATATAAAATATACATAATTATTCAAAGCACCTAACTTAGAGAATAATGTGAATTTTTTTAACCCCGTATGAATTAATAATTCAATCATTAAAAAATAATATGTGTAAACATTAAATGCTAAAAATAGAAAATCTGCGTAATTAAAGGAATCATAGTGTCGAATAGTATATATGTGATACATACAAAGTTATATGTCATAATTTAACATAAATAATATAACATATATTAATAAAAAATGTATACCATAACATGTACATAGACAAAATGCACCATATAGGCATATAATGTGGGCCAAATTGAAATATAAATTGATTGTGCCTACAACTATGTACATAGACAAAATGCACCATGATATAGGCATACAATGTGGGCCATATAGATGTACAAAATAGATTATGCCTACAACTAGATCCCTAGAAAAACAACTAGTTCTCCTATTACTCATTACCTCCAAATAAAGTTTAATTTATTGCCATAGATGTAGAGCTAGGGGTGTTGGATGCCTCAATATAGGGAGATACTCTCCTCTTAGCCTGTGATTCATCTATTATTTCATTGGTAACCAATGAAAATTGTTGTCTCTACACAACATATAAAATATAAAAATTAATGCATCAAAGTTGTATATTAAAAATTAGATAAATTTTTCAAGAATGTAATTTTTTTTAAATGATTCTACACTCACTGTATTCCATCTAAATGGCTATCTAGGGCTATGAGACCGTATATACACCTATAATGGGGAATCCTATGGGGAATACATATATCGTTAGATCTAGAGTTACATACCATTATGTAAATATGACATAAAATATCATTACTTAAAGATAAAAACAATTAAGCTATGTGTTCTCACCAATCTCCATCCTTGAATCATAACCTGTTGTGGAGATAGTGGATTCTCCAATGTATTAGCAACATCACCTAAACCTTTTTCTCATTCATGAGGGTTTCCCATAACATCCCTCATAATCTATAAAACCAATAAATCTATAATATGTGAATCTCATGAACTTAATAGAAAGTTATTACTATAATATATATTAAAATACAGTTTTTTATTCAAAGGACAATAAACTTGTAAATGAATAAATATGTTAATTTAAAATTTACAAACCTATGTTTAATGTATACCCATGCCAATTTTGGCCTCTATAATAGAGTTAAGGCCTACTAAAGTACCAAAAATATTACCAATGAACTAGATACAAATAACAAATAAAAATTTTGGTCAAATAAATTAGTCAATTAAGTTAACACATGTACTATAAAATATACTTAATATTCTTTTACAAAAAAAAAACTATAATTAAAATTAAACATGTGTATCAAATACAGATGGTGAATTATCTTCTATAACAAGAGACTAACATATCTTGATAGGAGTCTTTGAAGCTACTACATCTCTTATAGTCTTAAATGTTAGTTTCATGCACTATTGAAGCATTTATATGTGGCATATGCTCTAGCATGCTAATGTCTGGCATGCTACTATCTGGTAAGCTAGTGTTTGGCACTACTAAAACATATATAGATGGTGTATGCTCTGGCATGCTAGTCCCCATAAATATATTATGTGTATGTCACACCTAAATATGAGGTCCTATACACTTCCTCCCACATGATGTGCAACGATGCATAGGAACTATAACATGAGAAGAAAGAGGGGTACTTGCACCTATACCAACACTAACACCACCACTACTACCACTACCACTACCACCAATACCACTACCACCAACACCACCACTACCACTAGCACCACCTATAAGCTGAGTAGAAATATTAAGAATATGCATACCATGATCAATCATAATTTATGTCAAACTAGTAACCACCTAAAGGGTGTCTATCTATATGTTACAATGCAAAATTTTAGGAATAGTGGAATGTGATATTGTTATTCTATTTCTTGAAGGTTGGTTATGATGGTTTTGGTCTTACCTAGCACTAAGTGTATAAAATGAAGACCCACCTCCCCTACCTTGGGATGCCTTCATGTTGAAATAATTTAGAATTACTTGCAATACAAACTCACAATACAATTTTCACAAAAAAATATAATGAAACCTCATTATTGTTGCATGGAGGATCATCAAACATCATCCACCACCTATATCAAAAGTTATTTTTAATCTCCACATGAATACACTAATCAATATTATTGTGTTTGTAATTTGTTAGTGGAGGTAGGTTGGTTCTAGGTTTAATAAATAAAGCATAAAATCTTCTTTTGTTAATTTTTTTTCACATCTTCATATGAAAATATATCATAATAAAAGTGTTTCAAATCCTCTCTTCAATGCAATATTGCATCCAGTTATGAAGTCACATTTTTCACTTCATTAAAAATAGATTCTAATGTATTGGCAAGTAAAATTTATGCTCTACCAGCTAAAGAGTGACATAAACCATTGATAATTATTTGTAACTTTTGACATTTGGCATTGTATTGCTCATATAGTTCAACTTCTTCTCATGAAAAATCAAACTCTTGGGGGTTTTGGCTAACATTTTCTTTAGGAAATGGATCCATCAAACTTATGTATCCCTTTTTTTTTAAAAAATAGATTTTTTTAGCCAATGTAAAAAATCCAATGCAAATTTAAATTTAAAACCCTAGTTCAATAAGTAAATATATAGATAAATGAAAAAAATAAATGCAAAAATAACATACCTAATTTGAAGTAATCTAGTGTCAAATCCTGTTGGTGAAATGAAGCTCCAAAATATGTGCATCAATCTACAAATTTATCAAAAAAATACTTCTCCCTCTCTTGGCTATGGTTTTTTCATCTACAACTTGGTAAAAATGAAATAAAATATAAGGGTGTACACCCTTTATTCTTTACAAATGGCGTACACCCTTTGTATTACAAAGGGCATATGGCCTCTTTCAACTACAAAGCGAATATGCCCTTTAAAAAGGGAGTACTCCCTTGAGGCTCAGGCAAAAGTTTGAGCCTAAGATTTTTTTTAAAAAGGGCATACGCTCTTTGTAAAAAAATTTGCAAAGTTGGGTGATTGTTATGTTTTTTGTCCCTCAACTTTGTGCATTGACCCAACATCCTTATTTTAATATGTACTTATAATATAACTACATTGTGTATAGATGATAATAGTAAACCAATTAATATTAAACTATTATGTGAATATTTATTCTTCATATGTAATTTAAAATACAATCCTATCATTAACTACATTTTTAAATCATACTTTCACTTCTCTATATACTAATATTCACATCATTTATTTTTTATTAAAGTATTCACATTATTTATTTTTATAATCCCTAAATATCATTATATCTTTGAATTGGAATTCAAGTTATATTGTTTAGACTTATAAAAATTAGATAAATATTAGATCTTTTTCTTAATATACTATATATTTTAACATCCCATCAAATATATATAACTCTAATAAAAATACATTTGTATATTCCATCTCCATACATATATAGATGCATTAAAAAAATATAATTTTACATTTAATTATGAGTGGATGCAAAAAGTTGGCAGACAAAAAAGGTGACACAATGAAAAACACAACTTTTTCTATAAACGGCATGTGCCATTTTCGAAAGGGCATACACACTTTTTTCTAAAAAAATAATTCAAATATAATAAGGGTTGGTCCTAAGCCTAAAGGGTGTATGCCCTTTTGATAAAATGGCATATGCCATTTAGAGTGCAAAGTATGTATGCCCTTTGGAGTTCAAATCACATACGCCCTTCAACCTATATTTTTTTTGTGTTGTGTTTTTGTTTGTGTGTGCACTTTAAGCTAATTTTTTTTTTTAGTTTTATTTTTTTATTTGTGTGTGCAAGGATACATTTATTAAAATAAATATAAAAAGTATAAGAATTATATTATATTGAATATCCTTATTTACTTAGAGAAAAAAAACATGTTCCAATTATATCTACTCCAAATAAAACATAGAGCACTAAAATATGGGTTCCATGAACCCATACTCCTTTTGTTATTTCTTTTCAATCATAAATTCATATTACATATACATAGTATATTATAGATTCTATAGATCTATATATGACACCTATACATGCTCCATATTAGTACCTCCACTTTTAGATACTATATAAATTTGGAGCTACATATGATCATCCCTTAGATTGGATCATAAGATCCTTAAACCCTAAACATTAAAACCTAAACCCTAAACCCCAAACCCTAAGCCATAAACCATGAACCATGAACACTAAATAATATACCCAAACCCTAAACCATATGCCTTAACCTTAAACCCTTAACACTAATACATTATCCCTAAACCCCAAAAACTAATCCCTAAACCCTAAACCATAGACCCTAAACATAGAGCCTTAAAACATTAAACCCTAGAATTTATACTATAAACCTTAAAACCTAAAACTTAAACCATAATCCATTAACTCTAAACACTAAACCATAAACCTAAAATCATAAACACTAAACTATAAACCCTTAACCTTATACCTTAAATCTCGAAGCTCGAAACCTAAATCCCAATCCCTAAACTCTAAGTCCCAATCTGTAAATTCCTAAACCATAAACCCTAAACACTAAAACTTGAAACCAAACCCAAAAACTAAATCACAAGATGTAAACCCCAAATCTTAAATAATAAGTTCCCTAAATTATAAAACATAGGCCCTACACCCCAAACCCTAATCTCCAAACCAAACTCTAAACCCCTAACGCTAAACCTAGAACCATAAAAACTAAGCCCTAAACATTAACATAAGGTACATAGGTTTCAACCTCTACACATGATTTGCTTGACCATCCCTTTCAAGCTCACCTTCCCTTTAAAGGCCATCCCCTAAACTATAAGTCTCATTTCCACAACCTACTCCCATTCAATCCTCCAATATGACCATTTCAATAACTTTAGGACAAATAACATACATTGTGGAGACCACACCATAGAGGAATGATGTAGACATCAACAATTATGATCAACCCCCTCTCCACTTTCCTATTATAATTCCAACACAAGTGAAAATATGTAAACTCAAGGAGAAAACATTCCATAACAAATTTAGTGGCACAAATTCTAATAATTTATGCTCATGACCAACATCATTCTTTGAGAATAACTCACAAACATGAGAAGATCAAAAATGCTTCAACCCTTTCACTAAATGTTTTTAACCCAAATATAAAACAAATAATTATGTCTAGAAGAAGGATTTCACCTCCTCCTCATAAAAATATGAATACCAACTATGAACTGACACAAGCACTACATTCATCATCTATAGATTCAAGGTGATAAGGTAGTTGAGATCCAATAGTTCTGAAGGCCAAATATGGGAATCATCAGGAAATGCCAAAACACTTATCATCAATTATATAGGTTGGTGAGTTAGGAATGGGATATCAACAGCCCTTACAGTATCCCAAGGCTAAATCTCAAACTAACTTGAAAGACCCAAACATCGACCTACCACTCTTTACAGAGTAATAAGAGATATAAACTGGAACAAATCATGATTTGCAAATTTAAGGAAAAAATAAAGTTCAATCCAAAATTTGATATTGTATTAAAGAGGAAACATAGTTTCCTTCATACATTTACTATTTATTTCTAACCCTGATCATATGAAAATTCTAACATTGGTTTCATATCAAGGGGGAACTATAAATATTCCTTTGTTGTAATTTGTTTTCCTACATAATAATTCAAATAACATCTTCCCCCCATAGTAGTTATATGTGAAAATCAATGTCATGATTTTCATAAGGATCCCATGATAATCACATTATTTTTAAAAATGAATAATTAATAATTAAACTCATTCTCCCAATGTACCTCAGGATTTTAATGAAACTTGGGATCCCAATGTAACTTGAGTTGGTGATGCAACTTGGGCACACAATGTAACTCAACCTTGCAATGTAATTTAGGATGGAAATAAAACTCAAGGTCCCAATGTAACTCAAGATCCTAATGTAACTTGGGATGGAAATGTAATTTTGGATCCTAGTGTAACTCAACGTCAAAATGTAACTTGGTATGTAAATACAACTCATGCTCATAATTTAATGCAAACTCACAATGCAACACAAGCACATAATGTAACTCGGGCTCACAATGTAGCCCATTTTCACTTACCAACATTGTATCAATTTAACATTGATGAAAAATATAAATTCATCATAGTAACTCATTTTCTAAGCCACATGTGCATCCCCATATCTAAAAATCATACCAACATCACTTTTTTTCACTAAGGATGAAACATGGTTTCCTTTTTTATAATGCATTTTACAAATTAGAGTTGTGAAACAAGCATAAAGAGGCAATTTTTTATTGTCATTGTCCCTCATCATTCAAAATGAGTTTTCACCATGCAAGTGGAAAGATGATATTATCTTATTTACACCATGGAAATCATTTAATAATCTCCCTAGAGTAATAAATCATGGCCCTACATAATCTACTAGATGTGAAAGATAATAATCACCCTAGTACACTCCAATTAGAATAAAAGGAATCAAAACACCATTCAAGATTCATCTAAAATATATAATTTTCAATCTAAAACAAATTTATACTGACTACAAGATTGGAAGACTCTACCAAATGAGGGAGTGACTAGGGATGATAAAGGAGTTATTAGGTATGATTAGTGCCAATGAGGGAATGGCTAGGGACAATTAAGGATGATGATGAATGAGGAGGGAGTGACTATGGATGATGAAGGATGATGAGGGTTGATGAGTGAGTGATTAGGGATGATGAGGGATAATGAAAGATGATGAAGGATTACCTATAGATGATGAAAAATATTATGGTTAATGAGGGAGTTATTAGTGATGATGAGGGATGATGTTGGATGATGAGAGTGTGACTAGGGATGATGAGGTATGATGAGGGGTGATAAGAGAGTTATTAGGTATTATTAGGGATGATGAGGGTTGATGAGGGAGTGTTTAGGTTTGATTGGGGATAATGAGGGATGATCAGAGATGATGATGGTTGATGAGGGAGTGATTAGTGATAATGAAGGATGATGATAGACAATGAAGGAGTGATTAGGGAAAATGAGGGATAATGAGAGTTGATTAGGGAGTGACTAAGGATGATAAAGGAACATGAGTATTTATAATGGAGTGATTAGGAATGATGAATGTTGATGAGGGAGTATCTTATGTGAATTTGGAATTATAGAATATGATTTTATTATATGAGACATTGAAATAATGCATGATATTAGAATTGAAGAATGCATGGATTGACCCATCTATTTGACATTTGTTTCAAAGTGAATTGTATATGTTTGTTAGTGTATTAATTTTTCCAATTAGGTTTTGCCTACATAGTCATATGGCCATTCTATGTTATTTAATCTTCCTTAGGTTAGTTATAAAGGATCCATAAAAATAATTATATTTTAATGTAATTATTTAATTAGGAAAATTAGGGGCTTCCTCATATTTCCCTAATTTTCTCTATATATACCCCACTTTTCTTTTTTGGAATGTTGATTAGTTAATGAAAACTTTTTTGTTTTCTTGGAATCACATGTTTTTAGAGTTCTCACACTACCTCACAAGATTAAACATTGATTACATGAGATTTGTTAAAATATCTTGGCACACTTTTTCATGGTATCAAATCCTTCTTGATAGCCTCATGCATCAGACTCCCTAATAAGATCATCCTACATTTACCATTACTAGTTTTTCTTCTATCTAGGCCACCATTTTTTACCTTGAAGGCATTTTCTTAATCTACCTTGAAACTCATGTCAAAAGGCCTTTGATGAAATATCTATTTGTATATATTTTTTGGGTTTTTAGATCTAAAATGTGTTGTTTTTGGATTTTTGAGAAATTTCATGGATTTTCCTATAGATTAATTTCTTCCATCTAGTCAGACATTTGTACGGATGAAGAAATCATGCCTACAAACCCTGAAATCTTTCTTGCATACCAAATCAAGTTTTCAGGGGGGTAGTACTTAATTCTAGACCAACTTAGGTTTTCAAAGTGTTATAACTTACTTATAAGACCCATTTAGGCTTTTGGCATTACTTTACTTCAAATTCATGAAGTTAAATTAGTTAGTTCAAAAAACCCAACCTACACTGGAAGAATCAATCGGGCTTCTCCAACCCAACTACTTGGAAGTAATTGGGCTTCTCAACTATGACTATTGGTAAGTAATTAGGCTTCATCAATGGTGTTATTAAACTCTAGGAGAAGTAAAGTAGTCCAAGAAATCCAAAATACACTAGGAAAACCTATTCAAGTTTTCTAGGGTCAATTACTTCTTACTTATTCAGTGAAGTAAAGTAGTTTCAAAAACCCAAAGTAATATAGCTATAAGAACCCAAAATTCACTAGAAAGACCTACTCAAGTTTTCCAAGGGTGATTACTGGCTACTCATTACTTTTTTTAGAAAAGTAGTTTTGAAACCCCAAAGTAGTAGTTGTTCAAAATCCCAAAGTAGTAGCTGGTCTAAATCCTGATTTACACTGCAAAGCCAATTCAATTTTTTGAAGGAGTCTTACTTCTCTAAGAGTCCAAAGTAAAAAAAATGTGAAACCCTAAGCAAAGTTTAGGAAAGCATTAAATTTAAGGTGAAAGGTAATGAAGAAATAGATTAATGGATTTTTGGATGAAAAATCACAAGTCTAAAAAAAAATCCATTTTTGGAAAGGGTCTAAGAATATGTGGGAGTAACATCTTTAAGTGATATAACTTTCAATTCATAGCTCTTTTTTGAGTGATATTTTTTTTTTAAAGTGCATATATATTTTCTTGATCTCTACACATTGGTGAGATTTTTTAAGACTTTTGTAACATCCATTTTTCACATGGTGTAATAGCTTAAAACTCTCTTCAAACCTTTGTACCTTTCCTCTTAGATGTATTATCAGTTATGCTCGATGTCCCTCTCATACTTTCTCACACTAATTACTCATATACATATTCTTGAATGTGCTCAACATCCAAGATTGAGTGTGTGTGCATGTAACTTTAGGGGGGTATTCTTGATAGTTCATAGGGTACTTGTATTATGTGATTTTTATTCTTTGCTTTCATTTCAATTCTATAAATTTGTCTCATTTTAATCTACACTAATTGATCTAAACATTGAACCACTCACACCATTTAATTATCTCAAATGGAAGTCTAAAATGTAGCTCACCTTGAGAGGTAAAGGACTTTATTGAATCACTATGGGTAAGGAAACTAAGCCATCTACAGATGCAAAAAAGGTTAAGTGGTAAAATAGATGTGATTAGGCCTATGGTTTCTTATGCCTATCAATGTCTCCTAACATTTTATTTCATGTTGAATTTGTAAAATCTCCCAATGAAGTTTGGACCATTCTAGACAAGATTTTTGGAGTGAAAGACATCATGAGGGGTCTTGAGCTAGAGAATGAGCTCATCACATTAAGCCCAGGTGACTATGACACCCTAAAAGACTTATTTACAAAGTTTAAATCACTAAAAATATAGTTTAAATAATGTGGCATTGAAAAAATAGATGACCAATTGATTATATTCATGCTTACAAAACTAGGTCACAATTATTTAGTTTTCATCTCTACATTTCATGCTACCAAATGTGCACTTTGATCCATTTGTAAAATGCCATCATTTGATGAGTTTTTTGTTGATCTAAATTAGGAGTAAGATAATTTGGTTCAAATGGGTGTACTAAAGTCTTCAAAATCACATGCCTTGATTATCAATTAAGACAAGAAGAAGCCTTCTAGTAGTGATAAACAAGAGAAGAAATAGTCTAAACCTAATCATGAGCACAAAAAGAATAAAAAATCAGATTCCAAGCTAAAGTAATCACCAAATGAGTCCTCCTCAAGAGGGAAACCTAATAAGGAGAAACTCAAATGCAACTTTTACAAGAAACTTGGTAACGATGAATCTCAATGCATGAAAAAGAAGATTGACACCTTGACTAAGATGCTTGAGAAGAACAACATCAATTTTCTTGAATCCTCATCTCAAAACACATCAGCACAAGATTTAAAAAAGGGTAAAGATATAAAAAAAAAGGTGAAAATAAGTTCAAGGCACTTATTTTAGTAGCTTCTTAGCCTTCAACTTGGGTTATTGACTTGGGTGTTTCCTATCACATGGCCTCCTTAGAGGATCTATTTTTAGAAATAAAGCCTTATTCTATGCCTTTAATTATATTGGGTGATGACACTTTGGTAGAATTAAATGATAAAGGATAGGTAGAAGTAAGTGGTAGGACCTTTAATGATGTTTTGTGTGTTCCTTCACTATCCACCAAACTTTTGTTAGTATATCAAATCACTCACATAGGTGTCAAGAAGCGATTTGAGTTCACACCTAATTCAGTGGTCATCAAGGAGCTGTATAGTCACACTATAGTGGATTATGGTAAGGCTAATCATTAGTCTAGGATATATACCTTCTCACATTTTTCCCCAGATTAACCCTCAACTACACTAATTATTCATGTAGATGAAGCAAACTATGGCATGAATAGTTTGGCCATTTAAACTACCATTACTTGGAGAAATTTAGTTGTCAAGACATGGTTTCAAAGTTATCTAAAGTCAAATTCTTGGATGACCTATGAAATGGCTATTTTCTTGGTAAGCATCTAGAAGATAAATATGACAAGGAAAACGCAAGGAGAGATAAACAAAAGCTAGAGATAGTTGACAGTGACTTAGTAGGTCCATTTTGAAAACCTTTATTCAATAAGATAAGATACATGCTCACATTCATTGATGACTTTTTGAGGTACACCTAGGTTTTTTTTCTCAAAAATAAGTTTGACATCTTTGATCACTTTCAGGACTTCAAGGCACTACAGAGAAGTAGTTAGAATGTTCCATTAAAATATTAAGGATCGATAATGGAAAAGAGTATGTCAACAATAGGTTTGAGTAGTTTTGCACATCAGAGGGGATTCAGATGCAATGCATAGTTATATATATTCCTCAATAAAATGGTGTGGCTGAATGCAAGAACCGTACCTTAAAGGAAATGGCAAATTGTATGCTTAAATGAAAGTCTCTTTCTCCTCAATCTTAGGTTGAAGTAAATAACTGTGTGCTACATTCAGAACTAAGTTATACATAAAGCCTTGAAGGGAAAGACTCCTTTTAAAGCTTGGGATAGTCACAAGCTTGTAGTAGATCACTTTTAAGTGTTTGAATCACCAACAATGGCCTGTGTTCCCAAGAAGAGATGTAAGGCAATAGACCCTTAGAATTAGTCTTGGATCTTTGTGGGGTATGAAAAGGGTGTTAAGGAATATATGCTTCTCCATCCTAAAACTCATGAGTTTTTCATTGAAAAGAGTGTCAATTTTCATGAGGGCCCACTTAAACATAATCTTAGCACTCTAGACTCTTCAAAAGTATCATTGGGCATTTATTCCACTTCTACCAGTGATATAGATCAACCTCAAGATCCTCTTGATGATGAGGATGACTCTTCTTCTTCTTCAAGTTCAAGTGATGAGAGTAGTGATGATAATTCTCCTCATCCATCTCACACTCATACTATAGATGATGAGGACTCACCTCTTGATTCTCTAATCTCATACAATTCCAATCCCACTTGGGCTAGACAAACACTTCAAAGTGTTATAAAATGGGTTGGAAATCCATTAAATACAAGGCAAACATGATCATGATTTTAGGGGACATCACATGCCTGCTTGGCCATTGCCTTAGATCCACAAACCTTTCATGAGGTATTTGGCATTCTAGAATGGGATTCTACTATGCAGGAAGAGTACAGTTCCCTAATCAAGAATAAATCATGGGACTTGGTCCCTCTTCCTAGAGGAAGAAAATTACTCCATTTAAAATGTGTTTATCAGACTAAGTATGGTGTATATGGGTCAATCAGTAAGTATAAAGCTATATTGGTTGCAAAGGGATTTTCTCAGGTGCCTGACATAGACTACACTAAGAGAATTGCTCCTATAACTAAGATGACATCTATAAGACTCACTCTAGACATTGTAGTTACACATCAGTAAGATGTTCACTAAATGGAAATAAAGAGTACTTTTCTACATGGTGACCTCAAAGAAGAGATATATATGGAGAAACCACAAGACTTTGTGTATGATACCTCCTTAGTCTACAAACTCAGGAAATCTATCTATAGACTCAAACAAAACCTAGGGCATAGTATTCTAAGATGGAATCGTTTCTCTTCATAGTCAGGTTTACCAGATGCCACTTAGATTCAAATGTATACATCTTATTATAGGATGATTCTCTATTGATCCTAGCTCTCTATGTGGATGACTTATTGATTATAGGGAGCTCACAATCATCCATCTAAGTAGTGAAAATTACACTTTAAGACATATTTTCAATGACAGACATGGAATTGATTCATTACTTTCTCAAATTGAAATCATTCAGTCAAATTATAGGATAACTTTATCACAATCCAAGTATTCTCTTGATTTTCTTGTGAGGTTTAACATGTTTGATTATAAGCTAGCTACTACTCCCTTCTTGTCTGGTGTGAAGCTTAAGGCTGATTATCCTACACCACTCATTAATATAACTCTATATTAGCAACTCATGGGTAGTATTATCTATCTCACACACACTAAACCTAACATATCCTATGAAGTTGGGTTGGTCTTCTAGTTTATGTAAGAGCCACATGAGTTACACTAGAAAGCAATGAGGCAGACTCTTCACTCCATTCAAGGTTTACACAACTACGAGATAGACTTCACAGAAATAATAGAGGTTAATTTTATTGGATACATAGATTTAGATTGGGTTAGAGATGTTAAAATTTTAAATTCCACTTTAGGATATAGTTTCTCACTTGGTTTAAGTCTAATAAGCTAGTCAAGCAAGAAGCAACATGCAATTGCTTTATCATTTATATAGGTAGAATATAGAGGGGTTATCAATGTCACCATTGAGGAAATATATATTCAAGGGATTCTTACTAAGTTTTATATCTAGTTTCATAATCCAAAAATCATCTACTATGATAACCAAAACACTATCCAAATTTTTAGGAATCTGGTTCTCCATCAAAGGACCAAGCACATAGAGATTCACATGCACTTCATCAGGGAGCTTATCAACAAGCATTTCATTAATCTTTAGTACCATCCAACATCAAATCAAATTTTAGATATTCTAACTAAGACCTTCATAGAGAGTAAATTTCTTCATCTATGAGCTCTCATTTAGGTTAGGGTCACTCCACCTTTTTCTTCCTCCTATATAGGTTCATCACTATGTACTTGGGTACCTCATAAGATTTTAATGCCAGTACCCAATTCTCATCTCACTTAGGCTACACTTAAGGGGGGTGTTAGTGTAGTGTTTTTTCCCATTGGGTTTTGCCTACATGATCATATGGCCATTTTATGCTATTTAAGCTTCCTTAGGTTAGTTATAAAGGGTCCTTAAAATAATTATATTTTAATGTAATTATTTAATTAGGAAAATTAGGGGCTTCCTCATGTTGTCCTAATTTTCTCTATATGTACCCCACTTTTACTATTTGGAAGGTTGATCAATTAATGCAAACTTTTTACTTTTTTTGGAATCACATGTTTTTAGAGCTCTCACACTACCTCATAGCATTCAACATTGATTGCATGAATTCTATTCAAAGATCTTGGCACACTCTTTCAATTTTTAGAATGACTTTTGAATGTTGTTTCGATTCATTCTATTCTAAATGGAGTGTATTGGGGTGACTAGCTACATTCATGTTTAGTAAAAGTTATTATATCATGACTACATGTATATGTCATGGATGAGTGACTGCATACATACATGTTGTAATAAGTATGTGGTATGTGTCATGTATGAGTCAATATATCATGACTATAGGTATGTTACAAGTTACATACCATAGGTTAGTTATTCATGCATGTTAATAGACCCATTGATTGAAAAGCCCATAAATTATTTTGGAATCCACCTTTAAGATCAGGTATTCAATTGGGTAGGGCATACTCAGTTAGTTAAAATAGGGGGAATTATCAATGGTATAGATATATTACATACATAACGTGATTTGAATCTTCATTTCTCATTTTGTCTTCCAATCTTGAAATTATGAAAACTAAGTATTGATCATATAAGATTTTGAAAAACTAACTTCTAAATGGTAACTCTTATAGCTCTGAAATCGATTTCATAAGATGTAGAGTAGCCCTAGTTTTTTATATTTAGTAAAATAAATTTAAAGTATAAGAATATAAAATGTAATGTAAAAACATTTATTTTACATTACATTTTATATTCTTAGACTTTAAATTTATTTTACTAAATATATACTCTCACTAACAAAACCTCTTGTAACTCAAACCTAATTTACTCTCACTAATAGAATGGTGCATGCTCACTAAAACATAAATACATACCCTTATAAAAACTTAAGATCAGTAACCTTCTATTATAAAAAATTAATCTCACTAACCTTCCCTTATAAAGTCTTTCTTTAAAAGGGTATATTCCCTTTCATCATTCTAGTCTTTGAATATTTAACTTTCCCTCTTACATTTATTTTACATTACATTTTATATTCTTATACTTTAAATTATTTTACTAAATATATACTCTCACTAACAGAACCTCTTGTAACTCAAACCTAACTTACTCTTTCTAATAGAATGGTGTACACTCACTAAAAGCTAAGTATATACGCCCTTATAAAAACATAAGCTCAGTAACCCTCCATTATAAAAACTTAATCTCACTAACCTTCCCCTATAAAAACTTTCTTTCAAAGGGTGTATTCCCTTTCATCATTCTAGTCTTTGAATTTGGCACTTTCCCTCTAAAATTGCTTTGGATATAGGCTTGGGAAGGTCCAAACCTAGCCCAAAATCAGCCATGGAGCTACCCACATGGTTTAAAGGAAATTTAGGAGTATTTTTCATCATTCTCGACACATCTGATCAGGTAGATATTATTATTTTTAAAAACCATATATAGGTTTGTATATGGGAAAGCGTAGTTTTTTAATATATAAGTTTTTTTAATGTTAAACTATTTTTTATAATTATTACTTAATTTATACACTAACTCTTTATGGACTATATACATATTGTTACAAATAATTTTATAACTTTTTGATCATGAATCAAAATTCTATAAAAATCATCCATGACAAATCTACGCATCGATTGGCCCCAATTATGTATCATCCAGAACCAAATACTTGATTAGTTCAATATGGTATGTAATCAGGGCCATGTAAGCCCCAATTTCCATTATATATATATATATATATATATATATATATATATATATATATATATATATATATATATATATATATATATATATATATATATATATATATATATATATATATAGATATATATATATATATATATATATTTCATCTATGCATATATGAAATTTCATACATCATTCATTCATTTAATCAAAAAGTGTGTGTCCATACATATGCAGTCTCCTTATATTTTGATAAAAAAGGGTCAAGCCATTATTATAAATGCATGCATTTTACATAATTTTATCATCTAGGTGTAGAAAAAAAATTAGATTCAAAATGACACATTTCGTACTCTTACATCATTGTCAAATTAATTTTCTAATTGTCTCTAACATTCTCTCCAAGTCAAACTACTATAGTTTTCAAAAAAAAGTGTCACTTTATTCCCCACTTTTATCCCCCATTAACCTGCATTTGTCATCACCATGCTCTGGTTTTTATTACTTATATTTAAAAATAAATAGGCTCTTTTTTTCTTATGTGTATTTGTGTTTTTGTTGTACGTATGTAGCAATAACACATTTAAACAATGTAAAATTATGAAAAATAAATTGATATGAATCCAGTGTCAGCATCGACATCTGAGAGAGAATGCATGGGCACAATGTTGTAATATTTAATTAGAGATTTAAATCCTTACAAGAACAATTATATTATAGATGGGAGGGTGTTTAAAAAAGGTATTCTTCATAAATATTTAAATATCAATGGCTCTAGATAGGTTTTTAGCTTCAACACTATTGATAATGAAGGTGATGACATCACTATTACTTTATTTAGTGAATATTTATGTCTATACTTAAATCAAATCAAAGTTGGGAAAATATACACTATTTCAAACACACCATTTAAATATGCAAACGAGTAATATAATAGAACAAAAGGTCCAAGGTAAATCATGCTTAACTAACATTGTCTGTTAAACATTGTTTTAAAGAGGACCCACTATTCTACTATATCAGTTTGATTTCAAAGAAATCAAGAACATCAAATATGAAATAATAGACATAAAAATTGATACCATTGGTGTTGTTATTTATATTACAGCCACTATCACTTTCATGAGGCCATATGGGACTTCAAGTATGAGAAACACATCTTTGCTACAAAATAAATTTGATTACATTATAAAGGCCTCCCTCTTAGGGGTTGTTTATGAGGAAGAGAGAAAGATTTTATAAGATTTATGTGATCAAAATATATATCCTCATTCAGTTCTTGGCATCAAAAAGGGTAGAGTTAAGACATATAATGGAAAGATAATAGGAACTAACTTAGATACATGATTCTTCATTAATCTAAATATACCTAAATTAAATCAGGTAAGAAGATGGTTTGAGGAAAATGGTAAAAAAAATACCAACATCATCACTGATTATAAGAATTAATAAACATAAACAAATTGAAAACATCCAAAAAAATGGTGTTCTAGGAAAATTAAATACATTTACACTAGATGTTATAGTCATACACATTAAAATGACTAATTTTTGATATCTTGATTGAATTTCTATACATAACAATAGACAATGTAAAAAAATAGTTAAAAAAGATGATGCATCTTGGCATTATCAAAAATGTAACATTGGCATACAATATTATGAATATAAGTATGCTTGAAATTTCATTTTAGAAGACATTACAGGAACAATACAGAAAAAAAATTTAATGATGTTATTATTACAATTATGGGTACCATAGCATGAGGCTTACAACATCTATTTGAATCTTTGGATGATGTCAAGGAGGTGGTAAAAAAAATGCTTTTATACAAGTATCAATTCACAATATCTATAAAATTGGAATTATAGAATAATAAGGAAAAAATCAATTGTATTTTTCTAAATGATAGTAAAGATGAATCTGCACCACCATATCCTTATTTATTTGATGTATATGATATGGTTTAATAAATATATGTAATTGGACATATCTATCATTTTTAATTTTGTTTTGTTTGTATATATGGAATTTGTGAATAAACAAATTATGATCGTCATACTACAGTCTCACATAATATAAGAGTTACACTTGGGTAGTTACCCACCTACAACCAAAATTTTTAAATTTTGATATTAATATATACAAGACTATTTTTTTTATTGATTATTTTTAATATTAACATTTTTACATCATATTCTATTTCCATATAAAAAAATAAAAGAATAAAAGAATTATGTAGCTAATATTTTGATTGTGATTATTGCAAGCTTTTATGGGAAATGATAGATCAAATAAATAGGCTCAATTAAAGTACATAATCAGTGACCTAACTACAATGCACATGCAATAAATACTAACATTGAAATCACTAATGGTGTTATTACACAAGATCAATAATGATTTCATGTGAGGGTGGATGCTCTATCCTCAATACATGCATGTTTCACCTATAATGACTTATATCTAGGTATCCAAACAAAGAATTATAATGAAATAACACTTGTCACCATTACATTACTAATAAAAACAAAAATAGGTTCAATGCTAATAATAACATGGACCCAAGGATATGCATAGGCTTTTATCTAGTTTGACTCAAGTAGATTAAATGCTTATTACTTAGGTCAACTTAATATTATAGGTGATGCATGCACATGGTGGGAAATACAAATATAATGGGTACACTATTTGTTTTCTCCAAAATATATCCTTTATTGTTAGGAACCTACCATGTTGAGATAAAAATATGGACATCCTAGTCCCAAGAAGGATTACAAAAAAATCATATGATTATTTTGTAAGTAGATTGTGTGTCATGAAATTGATACATTACAAAATAAAAATGATCCCTACTATGAATACATCTAACTTTAGCATGAATCATTTTATTCCCCACCATTTAAACCTACTAATATCTCATTCCTCCTTTAACACACCACTATGGAAACTATAGATGCTAGTACCAACACTATAGAGTGTGATGAGAATGCATATACACCTCCAAACCTACACTATCATGAAATGTCATCTTGTATTACTTCCCTTCCAAATACATGAAGATAAGTTGATGAAATAAGGGGCTATGTAAACAACACCAATAGTGAAAATTCATTGGCCCACTATTCATACTTCTCCCGACAATGAGTATAATTTAGAAGGGTTATTTTGTATGGCATTTCCTACTTTTTTTTCCAATAGGCATTTGCACATACCAATAACTCTATATTAAAAAAAATTGGGTCCATGAATATGATTTGCACCTACTCAAGTATCAAGATAATAAATTTGGAATACATCCATGATTTTGATATTTCTTTTTGAACTTAATGATGTGGTGTCAAACTCAAGTAACATCTAAAGTATTCACCAAAAAAACCTTGAGGATAACTTCCTAGTTACAATTTCAGACCTATGTGGACATTTAGCATAATTACCTAATGTAGGTATTATAGATCAACTAATTCATTTTAGGTCATTACTTAGAGGCACATTCTTATTTTGGTCCATGTCCAAGAATTAATTAACATATATTATCACACAGTTGGGATCACTAACATTATTATTTACCTTAAGTGTAATAGCCACTATGTGGATATATCTACATAGAGTCATGCCAGCTTCACCAACATTTCACCTAAACAATAGTTATTACTAGAGAAATCAAATGATAATATTGAATCCACATCTCATATATTTTTATATAGATAAAATATTTTCAATTTTACATGAAGAATTTCTACATAAATATCTTCATATTAAACATTACTGGTGCCAATAATCATACTAAACATATATTTTATAACACTCAATGGATATTTAAAAATATCTCTAAAATGATGATTATCTAAAATGGTAATTATACTTAGGTATGAATGGAAACACAAAGGGTTATCTCACACCAATAGGTTTATATGGTTAGGAAATGCACCTACCATGGATACGTTAAATTTTTAAGATCCACTTTAGGTTGATTTTATAAGGATATTCTTTGACGAACATGTAACAACATGGAATACACGCAACATTGAGACAATCAATGATAGAATACATTATTCAGATCTTGATGATCCATGCTTACTCACCACCAATAAAATATTTGGTGTTGATCCTATAAATATTATGGGGAACTTTTAAATCAGGTGCATCACCACACTAAATGTAGTGAATCAACATGTCTACACAAAAAAGGGGATCACTTTTAAATATAGATACAAATCCCCATGGCCACTATAATGAACATAAACCATGATTATCAACAATTAAGGGCATAAAACTTATCTCCCAAAATGTAATGATGATAGAGCCAACACCCACAATACAAGCATGTTATCAATATGGCATGTAAATGTAGATTTCAAACTAGTAGTTTGTTTCCTTATTTTAATCAAATATATATTAAATTATGCAATAAAGGCTAAAAATAAATATAAAAAATACCACTATATGCTAACTAGAATTTCATCTATAATAGCAATAGAGAGCCAATGAATTAATGCATAGAACAAGTTCTTCTAAAAAATTATTATCAACCGTGACACAAGTGTATAGGAAACATGACACAGGCTTCAAAAGCTACCTCTGATAGTTTGTAGCTAAACATTTTTCATTTTATTTGTTGGCAAACAAACCTTCAAAATTTTCCTATAGAACCTAACTACTAAAGATAACTTACCATCTTTTATTCATGCATATGTGCATCACCCTTCTTTCTTGGAGACAACACCACTCATTGACGTAACAAGATCTTGCTCTTACAATAGTATAATAAAAACTAATGAACAAAGACAAATAAATACACATGTACTTCTTTGAATATTTTACTCAATTATCTTCAAAACCTCTTTTGATTCTCCTTCATTTCAACTACTTTTTTGGATAGATCTCTTACTTTATAAACCATTCCATAATTTTGATGTGGACATTGGCTTAAATAGGGAAGACATTATTAAAAACTAGGAGTAATTTAAATACTCTAACAATCCATGGCATATTAAGCGATCATGTGTAGAAGAGGGAAAAAAATTCATCCCACCAGTGATAGTAATGACAATGAAAAATATATACACCTTGATATGGAAATGAATGAGTGGGAAATCCTATGATGAATTGACCCATTATGGTGAAATTAAATAGACAACATTTACATGCTTGACCACAAAGAATTTGATAACAAGCATAAATGGAATCATTCTAATGTACCACTTAGCCTACACATAATAACACATCAATTCATAGATTATCAACCCATAATTTATAAAGATAAATATGATGGTGTCACAATCCAACCAATGACAAATCAACTATCAAGTAACCAATAATAAACATTCAACATAATTGGGAAGCATGACTATAAAATGCCACAAGCAACCCCACTTAAAATGATAATACATGAAATAATAGGTATAGGTAAATTTTACTTGATAAGACACACCAAACATTCCTTGGATGCACTTGCATCCAAAGGTAAGTCCCTACTCCTTATCCTCATTATAACATAAATGCATCAACTACACATTTAACCCTGCACATACCTATCCATGAAATGAAACCACTTGATGGGCATGCATTAACAATTTTTCAAGTAGACATGAAATCCATTGAATATGTGCTTATAGATTAAATGAGCTTTATCAGACCAAAGATGATAAGTAATATAAATAATGAGTTGAATGAGGCATTTCCTCATCATAATAACATAGACTTTGGTGGTTATTCAGTAATACTATTTGGGGACATGGGATAGTTTACACCTATAAATCACACTACAATGTATGTAGGGAGGTCTTTTGGTCACACACTATAATATTAGATACAGTTGTCATGTTAGAAACAATTTTTTGTCAACAAGGATTCATAAATGACCAACTAAAATTTAGAAATTTGCTAACTATCATCAAAAATGTTGAATTGACAGAGGAAAACTAGAATATTCTCACGTCAAGGACATCATCATTCATTCCTTCAAAATAACAATAATTTTTTTTAAAAATCAACAAATTTGTATGAAACAAAGATATTAGAAATAATGCATAATAAAGAAATGTTTAAATACTTAAACACTCCAGTTACAATATGTAAAGCTAAACAAAGCAAACATACAAAGACATCTAACCTTAATGACACTCAATTTGAATGAACTGTGCTTCTATTTAAATGACAAAAAAACATGCTAACATTGAATCTGTGGGTGAGATATGGATTTTTTAATGGATAAATTGGAGAAATTTTTCATATTGTCTATAATGTGGATTCAAATCCACCTTCATTACCCATGTATATAGTTATTACACTCAAACAATATTTTGGCCCCCCATGGGATAGTTTCAATCCTTCACATCTTCCAATTCCTCTTATCAGATGAGGTAATCATTGAAAAATGCCTATCAAAATGTCATGGGGTTTAACCATACATAAATCATAGGGAATAACTCTTAATAAAGTGTTGACATTGTCAACATTGATTGTCAAGGGTTAACCTTCACTATTGTATCAAGATTATGATCACTGAATGACATATATATCTCCATTGATTTTAAATTTGAGTGCTTTGCAAGAATGAAAGATGGTCAATATGTAAATGTTCAAAAATTAGAGGAAATAAGATTGAGATAATTTCCTCTTTCATAAAATTTAAAGCAATTATAAATGTAATATAAAATTTTATACTTTTTCCCTAAAATATTATAATATATATAAGATTTACTAAAATGTAATGTCTGCAGATGCAAATAATTTTTCATGATATAGTTACCTTTCTTTTGTATATTAGGCTCTTAAAATACATGTCTTAATATTGATACTTCAAATTCTTAATAGATTCATGTTATTTCATGTTTGGTTTTATTTGTATGTAATAGCCTATTAACTATCTATTTTAAAATCACTTTCAATTTGAGTCCTTCCAATTAATATCAAGGGGACACCTAGCCTATGGGATCAAAGATGTAACCATGAGCTACACTAATGATTACACATGATGTGTTATAGGCCTGATATTGACCCATAATAACAATTTCCCAAGTTTATGAAGTAAATATAGATGCAAGAAGTGCCACCAAATGCATAGTGAGATAAATATTCTCGACCAACCCAACACCCTCAACACATCTGACATCAAACCAAGGAGCTTGGGTGATTTCAAAAAATAAAGTGGCAATGACCCACCAAATGTCTTATACAACCACATAGGTGTGTAATGAGAACCAGGGGTTAATTTGAACTACATGTGGGTAATGATCATAAATTATAGTTATTGGCATTAATTTCACTATAAAAATCTCTAATTAGAGCATAACAACAAGTCATAATATTATAATGTATATAAAATATAAAATGATTATATTAATTATTTTATACATCTATTCATTTATCCTTTTAATCATTACACCATGATAGTTATTATCATTAAAATATAATAAGCTACCATATAAAAAAATTTACTATATACAATATGAGATCCCCATGTCAAATTAGACTGTAGGCATGCCCAAAAATAATCATGCATGTGTAGAGCCACTTCTATCACCCATCCAAGTAATATCCACTTGTATTTTGATCTTTCTTACATAAATACCAATAGATACAAGACTCCTAATATAAGTTGCACCCTTGGGGCAACTACTAGTAATTACCCATTGTAACTTACTTATGGATGTTAATATCATATTTTTCACTATGTCAACTCATTTTTGCTAATTTTATAATTAACTATTTTGAATATTAAAATGTAAAAATAAATTCATTTTAAGTTAAAAAAACATGAAAATACCTACCTGAGCATTGATGTTTTACAACAAAAGACATACATTTTGTAAAATTGTTAACTAAGGCCATTTTCTTAATCTCTTGTTTAGTTATAATTATCAAATTTCAACATATAAAGCAAAAATTTTAAGAAAAATTGGTTTACAAATGGGACAATAAGAGAAATGACTCTAATTTTGGCCCAAACACCATAGTTAAGTGTGTTAGTACATGAAAGATGGGTCCTGCTGATTGATTTAATATTAACATGCAATAGATTCCAAAAGAAAATAATATTACAACAAAAACACCAAACACATCAAAAATTTTCTTTTACCCCATTTTATCAACCATGTTTCTAGAATTTAGTTTCTAAGACACTTTACTCATTAAGTAGAAGCTTATAAAATACAAAACAAGGCATGTGAAACATATTGACCTAACATAGTAGCTTAATTAGGTGTTGTTTATTAACAACAATCTACCCAAACTTTTCTATGAATTGATATTACCATACTAAAATGTTTAAGGAGAGAAAATCGGTAGTATTGAATAAATTAAAGACACCTATAGTATCAAACTTGTAGTCATCATACTGAAAGTCCTTGCAAAACAATGTAAGCCATCTAGTACTATGTGTTGTAACTAATTTCAATGGAAATATGTTAAGATGAAATGGAGGTAATAAATTAGCTCATGAGTATAATATAATTTTAAATGTGCATGATCAACCATCCACATGGCCATTGGTGTTTTTGGAGGCAACCATTGGTTCATGGGTGGTAACACTGATACATTAAATTGGATACTCTACCTTACATATTTTGGGAAATGTATGTAAATCAATGTAATAAATGGTGGTATGCAGTACCAATATTGATATCTATGCATAATATCACAAATAAATATTTCTAAATAACATCTATAGAATATTTTATTATTTATTGGTAATATTGATAACTATGCATGATGCCAAAAAAAAATTAAGTAACATTTATAAAATATTTTATTTTCTATTGTCAATATTGATAACTATGTATGATGTCACTAAAAAATTATTTTTGTGTGTGTGTGTGTGTGTGTGTGTGTGTGTGTGTGTGTGTGTGTGTGTGTGTGTGTGTGTGTGTGTGTTTATTTATTTTTTGAAATTAAATTAATTTAAAACTCCAATCCAAAAATGATTACTCATGTGTGTGTGTGTGTGTGTGTGTGTGTGTGTGTGTGTGTGTGTGTGTGTGTGTGTGTGTGTGTGTGTGTGTGTGTGTGTGTGTGTGTGTGTGTGTGTGTGTACACGCACACGCATTTGCTAGTACAACCCTTATGTATATGTGTGTGTGTGTGTATATGTATGTATATGTATATGTATATATATTTTATATACCATGATATAGATGAAATGATTAGATCTATTTGTATCTTTAAGCCACCAAAATTATTCCATATAAAAACTTTTATAATAGATATATTTAAAGTATCTTACCCACTTAACTAGTGAAAAGGTACAATTATGTGTGTGTGTGTGTGTGTGTGTGTGTGTGTGTGTGTGTGTGTGTGTGTGTGTGTGTGTGTGTGTGTGTGTGTGTGTGTGTAATTTTTATAGACCATGATATAGACGAAATGATTAGATCTATTTGTATCTTTAAGCCACCAAAATTATTCCATATAAAAAAATTATAATAAATATATTTAAAGTATCTTACCCACTTAACTAATGAAAAGGCACAATTATATATATATATATATATATATATATATATATATATATTTATATATATGGAAAACTTTTCAAATAAATATATTTAAGTAATATTGAAAAAATATTTTAAATATAGGTTTTATTTATAATAATTAATAGTTAAGAACAATTTTATATACGTATGTTTACTGTTAGCACATAATTCCTTTGAGAACACATTCTTTGCATGCTTATTTTTTATGACAAAATATTATAAAAGAATGAATATTTATGATATAAAATATATTTTTAATAATACATATAATTAACTTATAAAATATAATATTATTTTATAGTTATAATATGTAATAATATAAGATATTTCTAAAAAAAATATAATTAAAAATATTTAAATCTATTTATTTGAAAAACACTTAGAGATACCAATGTCAAGGCCTTTATTTTATATTTTCCACATATTTAAATTATTTAAAATTTCATTATATTCTTCAAAAAATTCTCATTAGTTGGTGATATGGTGTTAATTTAACTACACTAATATGTTAAGCTCAAAATAATCTTTATGAAAAGAAAGGGGGATTCAAAATTTATCATATACCAAGATATTAAGATTTTCATCCAAAAATTATTTTTTTGTTTTTTTTAAGTAGCAGTCAAATGGATGTTAAATTTAAACTTAAACCTAAAATTGAACACATTCACTATATCATAACCCAACACCACACCCAATGTTATCATAGAACACCTTTCAACATAATTATACTATCAAATATAAATCATAAGACCATTTCAATATTTATAATAATTAAGAGAGACTTTCAAACACCATTTCTATACTTATAATATGTAAGAGAGACCTTAAAACACTTGGAATTAAAAAGTATATCTATAAAACAAGGGTGCCATGCACCAAGTCCCTCAAGGGTTTAGAATAGAATTAAAAATGTAGTAAATAAAAATGATCATGGGTATTTGTCAAGGTATGTAATTTTTATAAGCATGTAGTGTTTAGAGTAAATATTGTAAACAAAAATGGAGGAAGGTTTCAAAATAAATCAATTCATAAGTACATGTCTTAGACTATGTGAATGCTATGAACATAATATTCTTATCCTTCAAAAATAGGTTTTGTATAATGAAAGAAACAAAATTAAATAATCGATCAAGTAAAACTAATTCAAAGTTTTATTCCTATGTTTCCAAGTCCATTCATATATTTCTACAAGTTTATGGTACATTAAGGTGAAAATATGCCATAAAAAAGAGTTCAACTTTTAATTTAATAAACATAAATAATCAAGGGGCCTAAACTGTATTTAAACTACCCTCTGAATCTTTGTCCCTACCAAAAAAAATTGAGAAAAGGGAGAAAAATTAGAATCTTTTATCATAGATTTTGAAAAATTCTTGAGATTTTTAATAATTCTCCAAAAGACTCTAGGACTTCAACTCAACTTTCCAAAATTTCCCATGTTGTTTTAACTTTTAGGATTTGAAAAGACTCTGCATATCATTTATGATAGTTTGTAGAGGGTTTTTTCTATTTTCCATTCTTTTATAAACAATTTTCCATTTCTCACTTTTAAATGTCAAATGTTATATTTTTCAAGATTTTGAAGTCCTTGTTCAAATTCTTGTTACAAGATACTTATTTCTTAGGGATAAACCTTGATAATTAGTTCTTGGGGTCTACAAACATGGTTTTCAAGTGCAATCCATTATTAAATGATTTTACATTGAAAACATCTTAGATTTTATATCTTACGTTTAGCTTTTTGATCTTAAAACATGAATGACATGTTTTACTTTTGAATTATAAAATAATTGTTACTCTTCTTGAAGTAAGAAAAAGTTGTTGCAAGACTTCAACTTCATAGGAACTAATACACATTATTGACATAACTCATAAGTGTCTTTAGTGTATGTTAAAAAATAAATTAAAGTAATTCAACCCTTGAATTATAGAACAAATAAATATCTAGACATAGACCTAGATCAAAATAAAGGTTGAAATATGAATCATTTAACCATAATTTTATGATGGTAGAGAACTCGACCTTAACATGGATTTATTTCAGCACTTTTCATAAAGAATTATACCCCTTGTAATAAATATTAATTATACAATATTTTTAATTGATAAAAAAATAGCATCTATAATTTTAATTAACATGTCTGAACCTGAAACTCAAAATTATAAGATCTAATTTCTTAGTGAACCAAAAACATGATAATTTTCAATCATATATGTACAAATAAAATGATAATAACTAAACCCCTATGAGATAAATCCCAATTTCTTGACCCCTATTCATGACTCCATCTACATAAACATCAAAATCATTTTTCTTATCCTTCAACCTATATGTAGGTGCAAAGTATAGTGTGTCCCACTTTTTGGCATAAAGAGGCCACATCCATTTTCATCTTCTCCTCAAAATATCTTGAGTTTGGGTCATTGAAGTTAATCAAAAAAATGTTTTATATTATACATACAACTATGTAGTGCATATACATTTTTATATTTTTTTAAAAAGACATTAAGTTTTTTTTTGGGTTTACTTTTTAATTTTTTTTTCCTAGTGAGCTAGTGGGACACAATATTATACTATTACCTATTACACACATATATATGAATATAGCTTATAACTATTTCCCAAAATGTTTCAAATTCCACAATGAGAATTATTTTGAGAACCTCTTTTGTTTTGGTCCCATTCCTAATATTGTACTGTGAAATAAAAATAGATTAGTTTTTGAAGCCATAAATCCATTAATACACTAAGTTTCCAAAAAATTGAAGGATCTGCGATCCCTTGACCTCTTGAATTGGTCCAATAGAATTCCCATGAAATCATTGGGTGTGTATTGGGTATGCACTTTTTGTTTTCCCCTAAAAAAGAAAAGAGGTTGGTCCTCTCGATTATTTATTTCTTTAATTTTTTCTAAAACATTCACAAATTAAAAATAAAGATTGAGTATTTACTAAAACTGAAGTATAAATCATTAAAATTCATAAAGAAATTTTAAAATCTATATCTTTGGATTTACTGGAAAAATATAGTTTCTAGTATTTGGCAATTAGATATATTATTCAATTTTTATTCAAAAAATAAACACCAAGTGAAAAATAAAGATTTAAATAACCCTAAATCTAGATAGTGTGAAACTCCTCTCTAAACAAATAATCCTTCAATAAAATAATCAAACTTTTATATTTCTAATTTAGATTTAATTATAATAATCTACACCTTCTGTGCACACTCTAGTAACATCTTTGGGTCTAAAGTTTTCTATAATCATACTTTGGGTAAAATAAGCATCCATCCAAATAAATTTCTATATTTCATTGCATCTAAATTAATTTTAACATGTTTTTGGTAAACTTACTGGAAACCCAACATTCAATTTGTACATCAACAACATAAAAATTCAGATATAGATTATCTTATAATTCAACTACCATAGGCATATTCCACTATTTTATTACATTTGGAATAGATGTTTCCATTATAATATTATAATAGAGTCATTTTTATACTTACGTAAAAAATAACGTGTGTGCCTATAATCTATATGGACTCTCCTGGTTCAATTTAAAATAACATTTAAAATTTAGATACAAACTATCTTATAATAGAAATGTGATTTGCATCATCTCTTTATTACATTGATATAATGTTTTCATTTCATGTCTATGTTTTACATAAAATTTGACATTATGGAGGTTTAGCATGATCACACATAGGTTATTGTATTGGTTTTATTGGGAGAATCATAATCCTCCACTTGGTATCATTCCCATAAATGGGTATGGCACATGGGTTGAAACATTCAACTTACCCTGTACTTTTATTGAAATGCAAGATAGTTAGAATACCAATGCTTAACACATAAGGAAATAAAATTGAAAAACCTGTTATAACATTGTGAATTTCATGTTAACTTATTGGATAGGGGAAGTGTGGTATAAATTTTCATCATTTACTTTTACATTGATTTCACATTCTTATGTGCCTCTATGGTTCATAAAAATTAACATTATGGTGGTTTAGAATGATCAAAAAAATGAAGTTGTATTGGTCATGTTGGGGCACTATAATCCTCCACTAGGTTTCATTACTCCAAATGGGTATGGCATAGGGGTTAATAATTTGGCTTACACTGTGAAATAACTACTATCAAAATGCAAGTTTATTAGATTACCAATTCTCACCACATAAAGAAAGATAATTCATTAAGGCCATCATAACATTTCATATTTTACATAAACTTATTGGACAAGGGAATTATCATAGAAGATGTTAATGGTAAATTAGGGAATGTAAAGTTTACTATTTTTTCATAGAGTTAAAATCATATCAGAATATGTTTGTCATGTGCATAAATTTATAGATTCATGTTCATATCAATTATTAACTATGAATATAAAGAGAATAACAATAAAATATTCAATTGTATTTTGGTATATGAAGCCAGTAATTTGTTACTTGGTCATTTATTATCCTTAGCTTTGTTTGATCTTGCAATAATGGGAACCAAGGGTATCAAGGTGGTTTGTGGGATATAAGTGTTTTTCTTTTTTAAAATATCTTTGTATGTATAGGGTTTATCATTGGGCTATACCTGCACCAATAGCCTTATTACTTATCATAACATTATTCACCTACTAATTTTTAGTAACTTATATGCTTATAAATATTTTTGGGAGGTAAAAAAGGAGTACACATTAAATAGATTAAATTTCCCATCCTATCAATCATTTACGTAAATGTGACAAATAAAAATCAATTTATTTGGTTGTTAATATAAAATATTCTTATGCTTATATTAAAAAAATATAGTATACAATGGGTAGTTTATAGGCCCCTCCATTGTGTTCATTTTTAAGTATATGATGGACAAGAAACTAATTCAATTATAGTTGTTATTAACAGAGTTATCAGTGGTAAAATGGTTGTTTGGGAGATGAGAAAATATTATACTATGGAGATATTTGAGGCCTCTACACTTATTTTCATTTTTATACATACATCTAAAATCCTTTACTTCGAACATAATACATGCCTTCCTACCCCAAGATAGATACACATTTTTAGTGCATATTTAAATTGTTTCTACAAAACTAGAATCCTCACAATCTCTTATATCTTCTAATCACTTTCCTAAAACAAGAAAAATAAATATTCATTTTGTTGAATTTAATGATAGTATTTTAAGATAAACTTGAGCCCACTAATGTGATAATAGTAGTTATAATAAAAATAATGCCAATTTGAGAGGTAATAATAATGTTGTCTTGAAAAATAAAAAGGTAACATTAGTAACCAATACTTACATTCCATCACTACAAATATACATATACCTTACATCCCATCACTGCAAGATAATAGTTTTAAATTTTAGGACATCAAAGTCCAATCTAAAATACCTAATGTCGAACATCTCCACTACTTCCTCATTTACAAGAAAAAAATACTAATTATCCACACAAGAGGCATAAAAAAAATATAGAACCAAATCAAATTCAAACAAAATACCCAAATATTTTACTAAACCCACACTAGAGAATTAATTGTCAGGAAAAAATTCATAATTGACTTAGCAATAAAAGGTTCTAATTCAACCTAGTTGCACTTCCTACTAAATACATTATTATAATCACCTACTTGAAAACAACTAATAGATGATCCTTTTTAAAGAAGCATGTCTTGTATGTTTTCATTATGCTTCCACCAATATTCTCTAAACTATATTTCATAGTAACTCTAAAAAAATCAATAACAACTAGATATTTAGTTAAATTGAATTTCAAAATAGAAAATTACATAAGCATATTTGGGGGGATCTAGATAAAATAAACTTCGAGTAAGGGCACACATTTCTCTATAGACTAGAGATGTTATCTTGCCAAGATATGTGAGCATAAGAAAAACCATTCCTATCACAAAGATGATGCAATTAGGTGAAACAATTCCTACTACTTGTAATCCAAATATGGAAATAGAAGTGACCCAAAAGGTCTAAATTCATACCCATTTTATAAATATGAATAAAAAGTATCCATACCCATTTTAAAAATATGAAAATAATAATGACAAAAAAATACATTCATGCCCAATTTACATATACCAAAATTGTATAAACCTATAAAAATATAATTACACCCATTTTACATATACAAAAATTGTATAAACCTATAAAAATATGCAAACAAAAGAAACCCAAAAAAACTACATTGACACCTACATGAAAACACAAGCAATACAAAAAAATATACTTACATGCATAATTTTCAAATAAATGACCCCAAAAAAAGATCTAGAAATGCCTACCCATTGATTTGAGTTTCAAAAACTTGAAAACAATTTCCAAATCATATCTTACCTCACTATTCATGCCCTTGTATATTGAGGCAAGAATGTTGAATGTAGTACAAGAGATCTTTCTAATTTTCCTATTATTCATTCTCAAGTGTTGCTTTTTACTACTATCTTCTTAGAAAGAGAATGCCAAAGGATGGTACATATTTAACAAAATCTAGAGTCTATTAATGATGATACACAACTATCTGCATTTGATCTAAGCATCCTAAAAATCTATTTAAAACCCTTGTGGTATTTTACCACTTGTGAAGTGTATGCAAAGTAATACTCATATTGTAAATTTTAACTTATTGACATTCACCATATTTTAACCTTTGTTTTACTTTCATAATTTTAAAGGATTCTCATTATTTTATTTGTTAACGTCTCAAATCTATCAATCATTTTAGGGATACCCTACTTCTACACTGCAATCTAGACAACTAGACAATTTTTTTGAGTCATGCACCCTAACTATCCATTTATTGGTGTTGCCAATAAAGTTGACTTGTAATTTTCATGCCATTTTATTTTTTTCCCAAGATTTATGTCTATTTGAATTGATTTAATAAATTTTTAAAACATATCCTTATTTTCACTCATGTGATTTCTACATCCACTATTCAAACACCAAACATATTTAATGGTTTCCTCAACAACATTGCTTTTGATAATTATAGCTCCATTATTTTCATATTTAGCTTCATTTCCTTAGATAAATTTATTTTTTTATTATTCATATCAAAAAAAATCTTTCTACAATTATTAACATAATTACTAAATTTATTATAATAAATACATGGGACATGAGATTTGTCAAACCTATGACTTCCATATGCATGATTATGATTATATACCCTACCTCTTCCACTTGCTTCATGGAAGTTATTACGTGTTCTTCCTCATCCATGAAATTTTTTTTATCTTCCACCTTTTGAAAAACCTCTTGTTCTACTTCTATTGCTTCCTCTTTATGAATCTCAATGATGATAATCTATTATTTTCCTTTTATTTGTCAATAATGGACTAGATTGAAATAATTAGAAAAAGGAAGAATATCCTAAGAGAATAAGTTAATAAATATGAAGAATAGATTCAAAATTTAAATTTATATTATTCAAAATTGACAGTTGTAGGTTCAATTGAGCAAATATTCTCATTGTCAAAAAGATATTAAATAATGATGCCAAGTATGAGGAATTTCATAAAGTAGCTCAATTTTGATTAAGGATACTTACATAATCTGCTCACCAAGCCAAGGTGGCCCATGATAAATCTATTGAAGTGTTATATAACATTGAAGGAATGATGAATATGATGTCATGCCAATCAATAATTGATGTAAAGAATCTATTATAGGTAGAGGAGGTCCAGAATAAGTTCAAAGAGGTAGTTGAGAAAGAATTTGCAAATACAATAGTCTTCACCCTAAGTTATATCCACAAATTTATCAAGTATGAAAGATCAATAGATAAGATAAACACAAAAATATAGGGATTCAAGACTCTCAGGAAGGAACTATTTGATATTCAAGTAGATTCAATGAAACCTTTCACCTTTACTCCTATGGACTAGATGAATAAATAATACAAGAAGTTTTCAAGACCTTTGATGCATATGTTAAAAAACTGCTAGCCCATAATGACAAGAAGGCAGAATAAATTTTCAACATCGATTAATCTCTTGTTGTTGGAACATTTTTTATGAATTTTAATTTCATTTTAAAAACATTATAAGTTGTATATTACAGCTATCTTTTATAACTCTTTTTGATAAAGAGAAACATATATTTTACACTTTATATTTTTTATAATGTGAAAGTTGTAAAAAGCAATCACAAATTACACTTTCTATTTTGATAAGTTATAATTTTTAAAAGTGTAAAAGCTTGAATTGTAAATTGAAAGATCTATTTTGACAAAGCGGTTTACTTAAAAGTTTTAAATGTCTCACTTGTGTTTTTTGAGTTAGATTTTTACAAAGGTGACTTTAGTTATCTTTTTGAAAGTCAAGTTTTAACTTGGGCACCACCATTTTGCATGAGGATCTATTTTTAGCTGCACAAAGAAGAAAAGGCATTACATGAGGATATTCTAGTTCTATCCACACCATTTCAAGTAAAGGACCATGTCAGCTCTTGCATGTTATTTTCCAAACTACTCTACAAGTGAAAGATGTTAGAAATAAAAGATCTCACCTCTTTTTACATGGAGTTCAACATTTCCATGGTTTCTCTTACTAGGTGTTCAAGTTTTGATAATTGCATCTCATTTATGAGATATTTTTATATAAAAATGGGAAGACCCCATGGCCCAAGCCATCTTTTTTCTGTTAGTGGTATATTTCTACATTTTGAATGTATTGTTTACAAGATGTAACCTTGAGAACAAAAATTAATTGAATATTTACCTTTCTTGTCTAAGATATCATTGTGTATTCAAAGTTATTCAAGTATTTATGGATTCTTAAGTTCTTATTTTTAATCACAAGAAATTACTGTGTGGTATTTTACCCTTCTAAAATATTTTTTGATGAAAATAAGTGAATCTTGCCCTTTATATGAGATTAGCAAATATTACCTTTGATTTCTTATTTGTATGAGTTTGTGCTCAAATAAATCTCAATTTATTACCTATTTTGTTGTGTTTATCAACTAAGAATTGAAACCCACTAAAATATTTGGTACAATCACCATTTCAGTCTTCACAGAATTTTATTCTTTACCCTTTTCCTAGTAAAAATTTAGTTTAGGAGAAAGAACACTAAAAGAGAAAAATTTATATAGAACTAGTATCTTATCAGTTATATCAGACTTAGTGAAATTATGGCAGCCTTATCCTTAGCTTAACCTCATTTTTTCAAAGTCCCATGGCTTAGAGGAGTTACCATTGTGTCATTAGGTGTTACACAATGAGCCCTATTGTATCAAAGAATGAGTGCAAAACCTATGTGATAACATTTGCACTACAAACATCTCCAACTAGAGTATGAAAATAGATCATAATATTATAATATATATAAAATATACAATGGTTATATTAACTTTTATGTAAATCTATTCATTTATCCTTCTAATCATTGTACTGTCATAGATATGATCATTGATACACAATAATCTACCACATAAAACATTTTACTATATACAATATGAAATCTTTGTGTCAAATTAGATTGTATGCACACCCAAAAATAATCACACATGTGTAAATCCCCTTCAAGTACCAATCCAAACTATATATATATATATATATACATATATATATATATATATATATATATATATATATATATATATATATATATATATATATATATATATCAATCATTCTTACATAAATACTAATAGATACAACACTCTCAATGTAACTTGCACCCTTGGGGAAACTTCTAGTAATTAGCTATGATAACTTAGTTATGGATGTTAATATCATCTCTCTATGTGTGTGTCAAAGTCATTGTTGCCAATTTTATAATTAGCTATTGTGAAGATTCAAATCTAATCTAAATAAATTCATTATAAGCAAAAAAACATGAAAATGCCTCCTGAGCATTGATGTTTTATAGCAAAAGGTGTACATTTTGTAAAAATGTAAACTAAGGCAATGTTCTAAATCCCTAGTTTTCTCTTGTTTAGTTATAGTTATCAAATGTTCAAAATACAAAAAAAAAACTTCTAAAAAAAACAAAATTGTTTTGCAAGTGGAACGATAAGTAAAGCAACTCTAATTTTATTCCAAACTCCATGGTTAAGTGTGATAGTATATGAAACATATGTCATGGTGATTGGTTCAATGTTCACATGTAGTAGATTCCAAAAGAAAATAATATTACAACCAAAACCCCAGATGCATTAAAATTGCTCTTTTACCCCTTTTTGTTAATGATGTTTCCAACATTTAGTTTCTAATACACTTTACTCAACATGAAGAAGCTTTCAAAATATAAACCAAGGCATGTGAAACCCATTTCCCTAACATAGTATCTCAATTAGGTGTTGTTTATTAACATATATCTACACAAACTTTTTTTTTTTTGACAATGTTAACATAATGAACATGAAGAATTAAGAGATTAACAACAAATCTATTTTTAAAAAGAGAGGAATCAATATTACCTTACTACAAAGTTGAAGAAGAGGAGATCGGTAGTATTGAATAAATTAAAGAGACCTGTAGTAGTAAAATTTTAGTCACCATAGTGAAAGTCCTTAAAAAACAATGTAAACCATCTAGTTCTCTGTGTTTTAATTGATTTCAATGAAAATATATTAAGATGAAATGGAGGCAATAAATTTTGTCATGAGTAAAATGTCATTTACAAATGTGCACAATCAACTATCCATGTGGCCATTGGTGTTTTTAGAGTCGACCATTCGTTCATAGGTGGCAACACCAATGCATTAAATTAGATACTCTACCTTACATATTTTGGAAAATATATGTAAATCAATATATTAAATGGTGGTGCACAATGACAATATTGATAACTATACATGATGTCACAATTATTTTTAAACATCTATAAAATATTTTATTATTTACTATTTTATTATTTTCTATCAATATTGATAATTATGTATAATGTCATAAAAAAATATTTATATTTTTAAATAATATCTATAAAATATTCTATTAATTATTTTTCAACATCTTATATTAAATTTAAAAGTTGACAAAATAATATTTTTTAAAATTTTCATTAATTAAAAAAATTAAATATTTATTTCTTAAATTTTACATTAACTAAATAAAAATTATATAATTAAAAAATAAAATAAAAAATATATTTTTAAATATCATCTATAAAATATTCTATTGTTTATTTGTTAAAACCTTATATTATATTTAAGTATTGATAAAATAATATATTGTAGATAGAGTAGTTAATATTCTATTATTAATGGATGAAAGAAGGATTAGTTAATAGAGTAGTTGGAGAAATTATCATTGTTTACATCTTCACATTTACTTTGTGTTGTCTTTTTAAAAATCATGTCTCTTTTGTTGTTTCCTTGTAGCGCTCTCTCCTTATTACATGTGAAGAATGAGTAAGAAGGTGATGGGACCTAAGTTAACGATTTTAAAACTCTCTTGGTGCTCTAATCAAAATTTAAGGCTCTTTTATAGCTAAAAGTATATGTAAACCATATGAGATTGCTAAGCCTTATTGAAAATGGTTTGGTGATGGATTTTGTAGTAGTCTTTGCTTTAATGATCATAGTATCTAGTTGTCTCTAATCATAACCAATACTAGTCTTTTGTTTGTAAAATTACATGATATAAAATCATGGAGGCTTTTTAAAAAAATGATTCATACTATAAAGGATTTGGATTCTACTATGATAGGGCTCCTTGGCCTATTCTAAAAGTGAAATTAAATTTAAGTAATTTTGACTTATGATTTAATATCTACATTCAAAAGTTAATGTCATATCTCATGCTCCACAAGTGGGACCTTCAACCACCATACTCATGGTGGAATGATTTGAGGTGGAATTATGGTGTTCACTTCAAGAACTATTCTCCAATTTTCCTTGATTAGGTGATAATCCACTTTTCATCAGCACTTGGTAAGCTAAATAGGCATCTGAGATTTTACTCCTAGCATAGGGTGTGCCTTATCTAACTTGACAGGGTTTGGAAGGCCAAGCTTAAACCCAAGCTATCTCATTCTATCTATTATATATTCTATCAAGGCCTTTTGTTTGAGGAGTGTCTTTATCACCTTGGAATTTCTTAATCCATGTCTACCCTATAGTAGCCCTAAGTCTTTCAAGCACACCTTTTGAACATGTCCCAAAGGTCAATCTACTTGGCAATGGATACATAGTCTCTTTTAACTCTACCATCCTGAGCCTTTCTCATGGCACTTGACCCTTTTTGGGGATTTTACTAATTACCCAATGTCTATATTTTTTATGAAATTTCTTCATAATTGTTATTCTATTATGGAAAATTACAAATTATGTCTTGTTTAACAATGAGGAATATTTTTATCATTTCTCTATTATTGAAAGGGTTTTTGTATTATTTTCACCCTACATGCATGTTCAAGTTCAAGTAGAAAATGTTGCCATGGAGGTTAAACATTTACAAGAGCCATTTGATCACTGGGGAAATGCTTTATGTATTGTGAGTCATGTCTCCAAAACCATCCACCATAGGGCCTGCCACCTCTAGATCAAATATGTTGAAGTTGATCTCATAGACATAATCAAATCTTCACTCCACTCAACTATGGGGGATAGAGATCACTACCACCACATGGAAACATTGATGTTGGTCCTCCCTAGTGGGGATCACCAACTAGCCCTTCTGGCACTATAACACAACCTCTTGATGAATGGAACATTATTTACTTGGATCCTTCAGACCTCATTGTTGGTTGGGTGGCTTTGGATCCTCCCTCAATAGAACCTTCTTCTTGGACCACTCCACCACCAAAGGATGATCCTCCACCTCTTCCTTCTTATGTGGCTGCCTATGCCTATGTTTATTAAATATGCATGAGATATTTTTAATGTTGTGTGGTTGTTGTGAATTTTAAGGCATTAGGTATGTGATCTTGGTTATTTTTTCAATGGTTTGAGCCAACATTTTCCTTCGACAAGGAGTTTAAGTTGTGTAGACCCACCAAGTGCTTTATTGTCTAACCTTTTGTATATTATTATTTGATTAATAATAGTCTTACTAAAGTGTTCCAATAGAAAATCTATAACCTCCTTTGAAAATAAAATAATTCATAAACCTTAAGAACTAAGAGGAGTTTTGAGTCATTAAATACTTTATAATTATTTTAGACATAATGCTTTATGTTTATTTATTATTCTCGCCTCCCTTAATCGCTTATAGTCTCATTCATTCTTATAATACAAGCAAGTACATAAGATACATTATTGTAAATATTTATTTATATTACTAAAAATGTAAATCAAATTACCTTTGTAACTATATCAATTACCAAGGCAGAGTTCATTATAGATATGGGGAAACTCTTCCTTAAATTTCTCACCTTAATAAAAAAATATTGTCAAAATAAAAGTGATCACCACCCAAAATAGGCTAATCCTACATCATTTTTCATTTATTCATCCATATATTTCAATGTATTTCACTTCAGGGTTTGGCTCAGGTTGCTTGGGCACAGTGATCATGAGAACTCCATTTTACATGCTAGTTTTCACTTCTTCGACCTTGGCATTCTCTAAAATCTTGAGTCCTTGTAGCAATATATTATGTGAGCCTTCCACATGATGATATTTATCATTTTTTTGTTCTTCTTCTTTATTGCATTCTCTGCTCATCTAAAATACTCACCCATCATCCACTTTTATTTTCACCTCATTCTTTTTTAATCTTAAAAAATTAAGCATGTTCCATAATAGTCAAAATATCCAAAGGACATAGAAATATAAAAGAGGATACATGATTTCTAAGAACAAAGAATACTAGGAAGGTCAACCTTGAAAACATGATCTTCACTGGTTTAATTCTAGTCAATTTGAGTATTGGATACAATCACATCACCCTTGAAAAATTAGAGGAGGATGGGCCTACAAAATAAAAGGATTAAATGCCTAAAAGGGATCCCCACAAATCCAATAAAAATGGATCCAAGACATTTAAGGATCTCTTACTGAAGAAGTTTGGAATGATAGAAATTTTACAACTCATAACTCACACATTCCAAGTGAAACTTGACACTTGATAATTTATGTGTTTTGTTGGGCATATTATGGTATAATGACTAATATATTATTCCCATGTTGAAGTTGAAATAAAGTTATCTCAACAGTCGATTTAATTCTAGAGGCTTCTAAAAGTCATGAGGACTCTAAAACTTGAAGGGGCTAGATTTTTCTAGTGGTGTCTATAGAATCAGTTTGAATTAAAAATATTTCCTTTATAAAAAATAAGAAAAATAAATGCTTTTATAAGTGCATTACTAAGCACTCATTTTTGGTGTTTAGATGTAGACTTACATTTACAAGTTAATTGATCCAAGTATATTATTTATTTTTGATATAATTTATTTATTTATGTTTTTTAAAATGATTCACCAATACATATAAGTATAATATACTAGTAAATTACAACCCTTATTACATAAATATTCAACTTTTATTTTTAGGTGACAATAACCTTGTTGTTGTCATGGTAGGAGGGAGGTAGTGAGGGAGTTCACAACTATGGTCATTGCTTTCACTTTCACATCTACTTTATGTCATCTTTTTACAAAGCATATTTTCTTTGTTGCTTTGTTGTGTCTCTCTTCTCCCTATTACTTGTGAAGAATGTGTAATAAGGTGATGGGACTTATGTTAACAATTTGAAAACTCTCTTTGTGCAATTATATTTCTTTGATTCATTGTTTTTGTTGTAGTCCAAATCTTCCTATGATACAATTCAATTGAGTTTTATGTGAATGAAGCATCATTGACATAAGAATTGATTAATCTCATTTTTGTTGCAACTACGGTCTCATATAATTTATCTCTTTATTCTGAACCAATGTTGTTGAATCACTTACCCCATACTTTTTCAATTTTCCTATCTTGTTTAACCATATGATTACATCAGCAAAGTTTTTTGTTCCTCCTACACCTAGTTTATAAACCCTCATGTAAATTATTTTTTAGCTTGAGTTACTTTCTATTTTGGAAATAATTATTATCAGAGTACGGATTTATTTCTAGTTGTTAAACGTTTTTACAAATAGTGTTTTCCAAAAGATCTTAAACAACCTATAGATTATAATTCTAACTTTAGTCAAAATAGATTGGCCAAGTAATCAATAAATTATAGTTTCTAGTGGGTGTTGTCAAGTTCATCAAATATTGTAGTTTGTTACATACATTTTTTTTTAAACAATATTGTGTTATTAAATATATTATATTTCAATTTAATATTTACGTCACATTTTACTTGTTTTGTATTTTTTGCATTGAACTGATATTAAATTCAATATAATACTAAATATTACATTACATTCAATTTACTAAAGCGTCAATCAATTGTAAGTATGTTATTGTATCATATTTTATATTCATTATACTTACAATAATGATGAATATATGATGTTCACTTTACTTACATTGCAATTCCATTTAGAATTTGGTTGTTTTTATAAAAATAATAAAAACTATATTGATGGTACTTACATTTTTATAAATTTTTGATGGTTGTTTCACTTACATTTTTATTCCATTTTCCATGTGTTTTTGCTCAAATATATTTACCAGCATGAGAACCAATAACCAAAATGATGAGAGCATAGCAAATGAGACCCATACATGGTCTTTAAGTATCAAACAGATCTATAATATGAAAAACATTTCAATAGGAAAAAATTTGTGATTCATATAGTATATTATAATATATTATATAATTTAATATATATTATAATTTATAATATATTTTAATATAGTATTTTATTTGATATATTTAAAATATTTTTGAAATTTTATTTTAATATTATAATATGTATTGATATTTAGGGAATAAATATTTTTCAAAGTTAATGAGATGATGTTATATACTATTTAATAATTAATATTTTTATTTATATATGTATAATAATATAATTAATATTAACAATATATTATTTATTTGATTATATTACATTTTTTTATTATTTTATGTAATTTATTTATATTTTATATTATATTGTATTATATATTATGTTATGTTAGATTATATTATATAATATTATATTATTATTTTGTACATTTTATTATCTTATTATATTTGACATTTTAATATTTTAATATTGAATTTTAGCCTATATTTTAATATTTTATATATATATATATATATATATATATATATATAATTTTATAAAAATAAATAATATAATATAAATATATTTAATCATATGATAATATTTTATTATATTATCATATTATTATTTTTTAATAATAATATTAAAATTATATATATTATTATACATAATTTTATATCATCTAATATATAAATATTAATATAACATAATATTAGTAATTTATATATATAAAGACTTTTTTAATTTTATTCTATATAATATTAATCTATAATATATAATATTAAATTATATGTATAAATAAAATTATATAAAAATAAATAATATAAAATAAATGTATTTAATCATATGATAATATTTTATTATATTATCATATTATTTTTCTTTTTTTAATAATAATATTAAAATTTTATATATTATTATACATAATTTTATATCATCTAATATATAAATATTATTATAACATAATATTAGTAATTTATAAATATTAATATTATATTATATATAAAATATTAAAACATTCAATTTAAATATAAGGTTTTTCTTCCAAGTGTCCCAAGTTTCTTACTATGTGGTGACATGTTAAGATACGACAATGAAAAAATCTTCAAATATAGAGTTAATAAAACTAACGCAAAAAATGTCAATTATATTCTTTCCCTAATTCACCAGTATAAGATGACATTGCAAGTTTATCCAAAAATATGAATGTTTTAGAGAAAACTCTGCATCATTGTTGTATGAAATATAAATACAAAATATTATATTAATTTATAATCATATTATATTTATTATTATTATAGTTTAATATTAGATTATATTATAATAGATTATATATATATATATATATATATATATATATATATAATTATTTTATAATAATACTTATATAATATATAATATAATAATATGTTGGGCCCACAAAATTAGGTTAATGTTAATCCCATGTCATAAACTTATGTTGATATGCTCGTCAACCACTTATTGAGTTGATTAGCAATCAGCATGAGCTCCATGTGTGTCCTTCAAAATCATCTTTTTGCACACCAGTGCACTCTTTCTCCTATCTGGACTTTATCATCTATTTCAGTTATATGGAAAACTCTTATTGCTCTATGATACAAATTATAGTATGGAAAGACTAGATTCCTTTATGTTTCTCTCTTTTTTGTTCTTTCATTTTGCTTGACCATCATTTTATCTACATGCTGGTAATCTGAGCGATCCTTTTCCTCATAATCTACTCTATCTTCTTTAGAATCACTTAAAATTCACTCAGAATCAATTTTCTCCCTTTCTCTGAATGCCATATGCTCTAGTTGGAGCCCACTCAATGGAATTTTTCAAAATCGACCAAAAACTAACTTCACCAGGTTCTCTTACTCTCCCCATGGGTCCTTGCCATCCTCCTCCATTCACCATGACTTCCCTCCTTCCTTTGTCACCAACCTCATTTAAATTCAAGTTTTTCATAATCAACCTTTACCCAATTTGTGGTTTTATGATAAGGCATGAAGGTGTCACGTCTGAAATAACTCATTTCTCTACATGCTTAGATATAATCTTCTATTTTAGATTTATTTCTTCCCTTATAAGTGTATGATGTGGACATCCACTACTAAGTTAGAATTAAACCTACTAATTCTCCCTACCACTTGGGATTGGTCTACAATCCACTACCTTTTTTCTCAATTGGTGACTCCTCTATCACAACACTCACATTACTTCACAAACGATCCACCCATGTGGCATGCACTTTGAAAAGGCTTTGGTTCTCACTTCAACCACAACAAAAGTAATAAATAGACTTCAGAACATCAATTTATTACCCCTATATTAGTGAAATTATATTATTGATTTGATTCACACATCAGACACGTAGCATTTCATAATCAAATAGAAAAGAGTAAATAAAAGATGCTACCACCTTGAAAGTTACAACCCCTTTGGAATAAGTGTATCTCATAAAAATCCATCCTAGCTTATAGTGGTAATTCAAGTCACATGTTAGACATGGAACCTTATTGAAATCAAATCATCCTCATGTATTTCTCATTCACCTTTGACAATGATAAATTTCTAATCAAAGAATCCACCACCTTGCAAGTTACGTACCCCTTTGTAATGGGTGCAAGTAATTTAAATCTAATAATTTCCATAAATTTAGATATGGTGTAGGATATTATTGGAGTATATTCCCCTTTTAACCATATAATGTGGATACCCTCTAATACATGAGAATTAAACCTACCAACCTTACCACCTAGGACCAATCGCTAATTGACCACCTTTCCTTTCAACCTATACTCCCTTATGCACACACATGGCATGCACTTTAAAAACCCTTCAAACTCCATAGCTTTAATGTATTTCATGTACATCAATAACATTGAATTTTTGCTATGATCCACAAATTAGATATTGATTCCTTTTGTAATCAAATAAAAAACAATCAAAAAATTATTTAAAACAAAAGTTGTTTGGTCATATATTGATGTAAGTGTGTGTTGTTACCAATAGTGTCAAAAGTATATGCTCTAAAATGTGATTCAAGTTTCAAGGATGAGGTGTAGATGTGTCAAGGAAGTGGTAGAGTATGTATGTTTGTGTAGCTCTGATATATTTAAATAGTTGAGGAGGAATCTCCAAGATTTGAAAGAGGACTCTATTTGTGTGGAACAAAGGTTACTCTGAAGGGGAAACATAGCTTTTTACCAATTGTCACATAACCCCATCTAATTTTTTTTAATGAAGGGTTAAGCAACAATACTTCTATCTTATTCATTAATAGTGTTAGATAATAGAGAGCGTTGGTTGTGTATAATGTATGAAGGTTGTGATATTGGTGGCAAAGGTGAAGTTTATGAATTCACCACCGCAAAATTATTTTTTTCTAATGATTCATACATAAAAAGTTAGATGGGGTCGATGGTGATAGGTTTTAAGTAAGGTATGACTACTGACTTACACTCATTCGCTTTACAACAACAACAATATATTTTTTATTATTATATATATTAAATAATTATTTATAAATATAATATATATATATATATATATAAATTATAAAATAAATAATAATTATATATAATAATAAATTGAATCTAGTTTTGAAAACATTTTTAAATATTGTAGGTGCTCGGGTGAAAAGGACCTAAAATCATTACCTCATAAGCCATAGAGAATAGATGTATATTTTTTTCTTTTTCTTTTAATTATTTTTATTATTATAAAAAATAATAAATTATATTTTATTATTTTATATATAATCTATTATTATAAATAATAACTTATTTATATATATTATTATAATCAATAATAAATAATAAAAAATATATAAAAAAAAATAGTCAAACAAACCAATACAGTAAAACAATACAAGTTTACAATTATAATGCTGTTAAATTTATAATTAAAATAGATGAGGTGGATTTTATGTCATGGATGCATGGGATTAAAGAGTGTCTTCTAAGTATTATTTTATTTTAAATCACCATTCAAAGCGAACAAGCTCATTTTATAACATGTCATGGATTTTTTTACATTAGTAAAATTATTTTTTAATTGAGATTGTGTAAAATTGACATGAAAGGGGATAGTTGTCAACAAAGATGATACCCAAAGCCATCTTGCACTAGTTTCCTTCCATTCATTAATATCAAAATGAAGTTGAAACCATAGATCAATTTGGTATGAAGAATGGGCATTCAGTGATGTTTCAAGTGATTTTTCATGTCTTGTTCACCAAAAAACACAAACCTTCTTGTTGTCTACCTCATCAACCACCTCTACTAGGATTTACACCACCGACCAAATAACCTTCATCCTCATAGGACTACATCTAACTCTTTCAATGTGACTCAATACTTTTCTAATGTTTGCAACCATCAGCATCTACAAGGAGAAGGCCATGATAGTTGGCCATGACAAGGATGGAGTCGAGTTGCTCACCATAAGAGTCTGCATCTGAAGCAGAGGGGACTAGAAACATTAGATTATTCAAGTGGCTGCAAACCCAATTTCTAGTGGCAAGTCTCCAATGTCTGTACATATTTCACATTGAAGTTATTTCAAATTAAATTTTGGAAATCAACATGCATTTACAAAGTTTTATGGTTATTTATTGTATAAATTATTAGTTCTGATTCAAAATGATTTGAATTTATGTTTATTTTCCATATCAAAGCTACCTTTTTAGAAAAATTTTAATATCATGATGTGTTTAGTAAATATTTTGGCTATTTAATTAAGAAATTACTAGGCTTATGGCTAAACACTTATAATCTCTATAATTTTTTTCATAAATTTTTTTCTTTGATTTAAATAGATTAGAAACAAATGATGATATGATACTCACCAGCCACATCATCATCTAATATCTATGAGACAATTATTACACAAGGACATATGCCTCCACTGTCATTACGAGGAGAGACTACCTCTAGTGGCGTGCCATTAATTGATTAGGCTTAGAAACTTTCACAAATTGGAGTGTATTTGAGGGATGCAAACAAGTGCCAATGTTGGATTGGGTGTAAACAACATATTTTTCTTTTGTCTCTTATGAGACGAATCTATAGGATTTACCCGATGTATAAGCCTCTAGGTTAATAAATATTTCCTTTATAAAAATTACAATTAAAAAATAAATAAATTGTAATCACACTAGTAAGCACTCAGTTTTGGTAAACTCAAGTTAATTGATATATCACTTTCGACTTATAGGGTGTATTTACATTTACAAGTTAATTAGTTTTATATTATTTTTTAGATATAATTTATTTATTTATTCTTATTTATTAAAAATGATTCATTAATATATGTAAGTATAATATATATAAGTGACAATAATTTTCCTCTTGTTAGGATAAGAGGGAGGTAACAAGGGGGTTCACAACCATGGTCATTGTTTACATTTTCACATTTACTTTGTGTTGTCTTTTTACAAAGCATGTTTTTTTTAATTGTTTTTTTGTATCTCTCTTTCCTTATTACATGTGAATAATGAGTAATAAGGTGATAGAACATATGTTAATGATTTGAAAAGTCTCTTTGTGCTTTGATTAAAATTTAAGGCTCTTTTGTGGCTAAAACATCTAAAAACCATATGAGATTGTTAAAAATTATTGAAAATGATTTAGTGATGGATTTCATAGTAGTCTTTGCTTCAATGATCACAATATCTATTGGTCTCCAATCATGACCAATAATAGTCTTTTGTTTGCAAAATTCCATGGTATAAAATCATGGAGGATTTTTTTTAAAATGATTCATACTATAAAGGATTTGGATTTTGCTATGATTGGGCTCCCTAGCCTATGTTAAACATGAAATTAAATTTAAGATATTTTGACTTATGATTTAATCTTTGCATTCAAAATTTAATGTCAGATCTCATACTTCACAAGTGAGACCTACAACCTCCACACTCATGGTGGAATGATTTGAGGTGGAATTGTGATATTTACTTTAAGAATTATTCTCTAATTTTCCTTTATCGGGTGATAAGCCCCTTTTCATCATCACTTGGTAAGATCAATACACATTTGAGCTTTGACTCCTCACACAAGGCATGGCTTATCTAACTTGACAAGATTTGCAAGGCTAAGGTTGAACTCAAACTATCTCATTTTATCTATTGTCTAGTCTATGAAGGCCTTTTTTTGTAGGAATGTCTTTATCACCTCAGAATTTCTCAACCCATGTCTCTCTATAACAGCCCTGAGTCTTTCAAACACACCTTTTGAACCTATCTCAAAGGCCAATCTACTTGGAAATGGATACATAGTCTCTTTTAACTCTACCATCTTGAGCCTTTCTCATGGCACTTGACCCTCTTTAGGGATTTTGATAATTACCTAGTATCTATAGTTTTTATAAAATTTAATCAACACTGTTATTCTATTTCAATTATGGAAAGTTATAAATTATGATTTGTTTAATGATGAGGAATATTTTTATCATTTTTCTATTAATGAAAGGGTTTTTGTATTTTTTTCACCCTACATACATATTCAAATTCAAGTATAAAATGTTTCCATGAAGGTTAGACAATTACAAGAGCAATTTGATCACTATGGGAATGCTCTATATATTTTGAGTCACATTCCCCAAACCATCTACCATATTACCTACCACCTCTAGCTATAACATGTTGAATTCAATCTCATAACCATAATCAAATCTCCACTCCCCTCAATCATGGGGGATGGAGATCACTACCACCACATAGAAACATTGATGTTGGTCCTTCTTAGTGAGGATCACCAACTAGCCCTTCTGGTACTATAATAAAACCTTTTTATGAATGGGAAATTATTTATTTGGATCCTTTAGACCCCATGGATGGTTGTGTGGCTTTGGATCTTCCCTCAACAAAATCTTCTTCTTGGACCACTTTACCGCCCAAGGATGATCCTCCACCTCCTCTTTTTGGTGCGGCCACGTATGCCTACGTTTATTAAATATGCATGAGATATTTACAATGTTGTCTGTTTGTTTTGAATTTTAAGGAATTGGATATGTGATCTTTATTTTTTTTTCCATTTTTGAGCTAGCATTATCCTTTGGCAAGGAGTTTAAGTTATGTAAAACTACCAAGTAATTTATTGTCTAACCTTTTCCATATTATTATTTGATTAATAAGAGTCTTACTAAAGTGTTCCAATATAAAATATATATCCTCCCTTGAAAATAAAATAATTCATAAACCTTAATAACTAAGAAGATTTTTGAGTCATTAAATACTTTATAATTATTTTAGACATAATGATTCATGTTTCTTTATTCTACTCACTTCCCTTAATATCTTATAGTATACCATTCATGCTTATAATACAAGAAAACACATAAGATACATTTTTTAAATATTTATTTATATTATTAGAAATGTAAATCAAACTACCTTTGCAACTATAACAATTACCAAGGTAGAGTTCATTACAGATATGGGGAAATTCTTCCCTAAATTTCTCATCTTAATATAAAAATATTGTCAAAATAAAAGTGATGACAACCTAAAATAGACTAATTCTACATCATTTTTCATTTATTTATCCATATATTTCAAGGATTTCATTTCAGTGTTGGGTTCATGTTGCTTGGGCACAGTGATCATGAGAAGTCCATTTTCCATGCTAGTTTTCACTTTTTCAACCTTGGCATTCTCTGATAGCTTGAATCATTGTATTAATATATCATATGAGCATTCCACATGATGATATTTGTCATTTTTTTACCTCTTCCTTTGTGTGTTCTCTACTCCTCTGAATAACTCACCTATCATCCACTTTTATTTTTACCTCATTATTTTTTAATCTTGAAAATCAATCATGTTCTATAATAGTCAAAATCTCCAAAGGACATAAAAATATAAAAGAGGATACATGATTCAAAATAACAAAGAATAATAAGAAGGTTAACCTTGAAAACATGAGCTTTAGTGGTTTCCTTCTAGTCAATTTGAGTATTAGATACAATTGTTGACACAGAAGACTGCACCTTGGCAGGAGGCCAAGCTCCTACCTTCTTCATGCAACAATGGAAACTCCCCTCTCACCTGTGGGACCGGCAAAGCTGGAGGAGAGAGTCTCTAGATAAGGGCTAGTTCCCTTTGATGCATCGTGTTATTTCTAGCAAGTGCAAAACACATATATATAGATATAAAGGGGGGTGGGATGAAAAGAGAGAGAGATGCAAGAAAAAACAAACCTACTCTAAAAGAGGTGATGCACCAAAATAAGGTTGACCTTCACACATCCACTCTCAGAATCAAAAAAATGCATACATACACTACGCACTTGGCGGAAGGACCAGGCTGTTAAAACTAGTAGGGAGGCTTCAATGGAAAATCTAGAATAGAGATCACCCAAGGTGCTATGAGACACACACTTATGAAGTAATTTCTTCTATTCCTTCACTCCCAAATACTACTCTTCTCCTGTCATCTACAATAATGGTGCTTTGAAGACAACAAGTCTGCTGGTGTTGAACCTATGAGAGCATCAAAAGATAATGACTGGACACAAGTAAACATTCAATGCATACATAGAAATGTCTATCCAAATGGAGGTTAAAAACTACATTTGTATTGATCCAAGTGAAATTTTGCAGAGCTGTGCCCTTTACAAATGTGGAAGATTATTACAAATGAACAAGTCTACAATATATATGAGAAGCAAAGAGGCCCATTTGGTGCTCCTTCTTTTACAAGTGGCATATGTGTCCCTTCATGAAAAGAAACAAGTCACTCAAAATATTAATGAGTTGTTCATTTGTCTGCTCGAAATATGCATTTCTTGCTTGGGTGACTTACACGGTTTGCCTTCCAATTTAATGTGAAACAGAGAAAGTGATTGCACTGCTGGCTGCTACCATTCCAAATGATCAATTCACTGGCACTATTTCACCTACCAAAGTCGCTTCTTTAATTTGTGTGAGTTGGACTTAACTTCTTACTCATTTCATGAATGTCTTCTTGTCCTTTTCTCAATTTTGTCTCTATATGGCTTGTTCAGCCCCCAAGGGTGAACTTTCTAGCAGGTCGCTGCATTTGGGCTCCTAGTTGGTTAGCGCTTTCCCTTTTTATTTTTTGTAAATGCCTGCCCTCCTTTTGCCTTAGTGTTAAGTGACTCGGCCCTTTTTTTTTGCTTTTGTTTGAAGATGTGACCTGGCCCTTTGGGACTTAGACTTAGTCAATTTGAATCTTGAACCAAAATTGAACCAAACCCGATTTTCCTCTTTGAAGCGCCTGCCTTGCTTAAAATGTTTGATCTTGGACATAAGGCTAAAATAATGAACTAGATGCCAAACCAAAGAACTAGGCATGTTTGAAACATGGCATTGAACCTGAGCAACTCAAAAAGACTGGCTTTGAATGGCAAGGGGAGAAGGTGAATGATTTTTGGCCTATGAGCAAAAAATTGGTCAACAGATTGGTGACTCATAGGGAAAGCATGCCTGCCATGCTTAGAACCCAGTTGCCTTGTAAATCCATTGGGTGTGGAGTCAGATGCAGCTATGAAAAGTTAGCAATAGCCCCAAAATATTTGAGAATCAAACATGAAGCTTTACCCCACATGCAAAGGGAAACACACAAGGCTAAAAACACTACTTGTACAAACTACACTTAGGGAAAATAGGAAAACAACTGAAAACAAACTACTATTTATAGCTAACCAGGAAAGCTCACCTCCCTCCTAGATCAAAGGGAAAATTTCTTAAGTCCCCTTCCTTGTGAGAAGACTTATGGTGGCAAGCAAGTAGCTGAAAGAAAATGAGATTTGGTGACTTGCTCCTCTTACCTGTCACCTGAGTTGGCTGGAGTCTGAGCGGATCAAAATCGAACATGCCTCTGACATATATGTAATTTGTTTATCCTTGAAAGCCTGTTGAATGTTGGTTCTTGATATAGGTGCTCCTCACCAAGAAATCAATGGCTACTAACTCATCGCCATAAGCCCCTTGACCTGCATAATTCCTCTGCAATGTATCATGGTCTGATTTTTTTCCTTCTACCTTGCTAAAAACTCTTTCAGACACATCCTCTTCTTCCTCTTGGCCTTCTTGAAGAAGGGTGACTGTGGTGATGTCTAAAATGGACTCACAAATTGATTGCTCATCCCACAGAACATCACCTCTTTGTTCAAAGCACTTTTCTTCAAGGCCTTCCTTAAGAAAGATAGACCTCTCCTTTTCCTCCTCCAACTCAGGCTCTTCAGCGTAGTTGACCTCATCATCAAAATAGCAAGGAAGTTCATCAAACAGAGGAGAAGAGAGCTTACCATGTATTTGTTCCTCTTTGAATTTCTAGAACATCTACATATATGCAAGACCTGCATCTTCTCCATTGCTGATAAGGTCTTCACAAGGAGCATCAATGATGATTTCTTCTTCGTTGTCGCTCATGACAGCCTCTTGAAGGACTACAAATTGGATCTTCTGCTCCTCGCTTGCCTCTTACAAAATAGGTTCTTCCTTGAGAAGGGGTGAAGTGGCAAAAACATGTGGAAGAGGAGGTAGTCCTTGAGCTAGAATCGAATGATTCTCCTCTCTCCACTTAATCAGCATTTCATTAATATCAGGCATGGCCTGATAACTCTCTTGGAAATGTGTAGGTGGGGTGTGTTCAGGCATGGAATGTGTTGTTTGGTCTGAACTGTCCACCACACATTGGCTGAGGAATTTCTCTTTGGATTCCAACTCTGCTATTATCCTGGCCAGATCTTCTTGGAAAAGCTTTTCCTAGAGGATGCCAGCATCATCATAAGCAGACGTAGCTTCAGCTTCTTCAAGGTTTTGAGAAAAACCTTTCTTTTCTTCTTCTATTCTGTCCCATGATTCAACTATTTTCCCCCAGTTCAATATCTCTGAATTAAAATTTTGCTCCTGTGAATAAGCAGCAACTTTGTTTTCTCCAAGGTCTTGGGGCTCCTCCATAAGGTCTAGAAATTTCATCACTTTTTCAAGAAGCAGTCTCATCCTAGCTTCTAAATCTTCAATTTGCTTGGCTAGGTTGTCCTGGAAGAGTCTTTCTTGGAGATGACCAGCATCATCATGTTGAGTAGGATTAGCATTGAGTGAGATGTGCTGATTCATGGCATTTCCCCCAATGGAAAATTCACAATCTAAGGAATTTAGAAAGTTCATTTCCATGGGAGGTTGCTCTGATATCATCAAATGTTGGAAAGCCAGGTGCACTAGATTGGGAGCAGGTACATTTGATGGGCCTACAAATGATAGCAAGTATGATGTGATTTTTTAGGTACATTTGTGCACAATATGGTGTATAAAGTAGAGGCTTGATATTCTAATGAGAACCCTTGAAGCATTCCTTCTTAAGATACAACCTGACCTTATCACCCACCTTGAATTCTTTAGGTGATAAATGTGTGTTGTGTAATTTTTACTTCTTTTAATAGTGTAATATTATCTACTAAAAATTTTGGATGCATTACATAAAATTTTACAATTTGTTAAATTCCTTTTCCTATATACATGAATCCATGGTGGATAGCATGAAATAGGATATTTACTTTGTAAGTGCTAGTGGTTGAAACCCAAGTTTTGTCTAAAACAAACTATGTCCATAAAAATATGCAAAACTCTATTGTAGACATGTTTGATCATGTACACAAAAATTCCATCCCACGTGCATGGGTATGCACTATTTTACATGCACAAAAAATTATAAGTGTGTATTTCACAACTTCTATTTACCTATCTTTTTTAGGATGAAAGTTTGTAGATTAGTCCAATTATGTATCCATCATTTCCCATAAAGAATGGAAGAAGTGATTGACAAACTATATGTTTCAATTAGATAATATGGATGTTGGTAGTCCAAAGTGGATCCAAACATGATTAAATATTGAGCATGTATTGATGTTCTTCCTTTAATAAACCATGATATACATCTCCAACAACCTATCTGCTATAATAGACAATAATTTTGGGATTTATTAATAGGTAATAAAATCATGAAACTCATACCGATGGACTTCTATAGCTTGCAAGAAACTAAAAATGACATATATAGTCAAATTCATAATCATGGACTTGGTGATGAAACAAGGAATGCCAAAATTTGCATGGTTATCAATGTTAGTATGTATATGAGGCCTGTAGAAATATTGTTCTTTAATTGTAAAGTTTTTTGGTAATATTAAAGTCTCATGTTGTCCTAGCATAGTGCACCTCCATATCATTTAGATGGTTAGGTGTGCCATTATGAACACAAATATTTCCAAACTTGTAGATAATATTTTTGGGCATGTGAAATTTAAAAACCTATTCACCTTCCACAAGGGTGGTATATGCCTGCATGAAGATGTAATATAATAAGTAGAGGGATACCTAGTCAAAGAAGTTGTGACACACATGTCAAACACCATGAAGGGTGCATGAAATAGAGGGGAATTGAGGTAATATACTGCCATGATGTATTTTCCATTATTGTGATTGATAACTAAATAGAACAAATATAAATATGTCATCCACTTCATGTTTCTCATATTCTTAAGATTTCTATATTTATAAAAGAACTAAATCAACTTAAAATTTGAATGAATGATTATTTCCTTACCCAAGATATAGTGACAAGATGTCTTGACTCCTTGAATTATGGTGTATAACTCTTTTTTCATAGGTGGATTAGCATTAAATTGCATCACTGAATGTATTTGCATGATAGGTAATCAAATGTCCTTATTGTGTGAGTACTGCATCAAGTGCATAGTCAAATTTAAAGGGATGGAAAATGTTAGGTATTTCCAAAACAAGTTTTGCACAAAGGAATTACTTTAACTCCTCAAATGCGCATTACTATGTGAATGTCTATTGGAATGCAAATTTGACACCCATTTGATCTCACTTATATGCCATTATATGTGTGAAAATACAAGGAAATACATGCATTATAAGTTTATAAGTCCAATAATACTCCTCAAATTTGTGATATTGCATATAAATTAGGAAATATTAGATTAATTTTTTATTTTATAGATATATATGGATACGTTTAAGGTTAATAATGTATCCTTGATAATTGATATGTGTGGTATTTAATGTACATTTGGCTAAGTTGGCTTGTAACTATTGTTTGCACAATGTGTCTAGGATGATTGAGACTTACTCCACATGATCCTTCCAAGTCTAACTAAATATGAATATATCATCCAAGTAGATGATGATGGATTTGGTGAAGGGATTGAGTATGTAATTCACTAGGGGATAAATTTTATTGGCACACTAGTTAATCTAAGGCATAACCAGCCATTATTACAATCACTCCTTTGTTTTTAATGTTGTATTCCATACATATTTAGGATTATTTTTACTTGATGGTAACTCAACTTCATGTTTATATTGATGAAGTATTTTTCACCTCATAATTATGATAAGAGGCTATTAATATGCAATAGTGGATATCAATTCTGCATGGATGCCTTTTTAAGCACATGATAGCCAATGAAAAATTACCTAATCCATCCATAATTTGTGTAAGGAATATTTGGATATCATAAGGGGTTTAACTTGGTGTGGTATTACCTTGATCAAGAAGATATTGGATCTAGTGTCAAAAATCATCATTCTCTAGAATGGACCTATTGTAGAGTGGATTGTTCAAAAAAAGGGATACATGAACCAAATCAATCTAGTTTTTCATTAGGTAATGTGTGGAATGCATTTATTTTCTTTGAATACATTTATGTGTTCCTATTAAAACTTTTCAATTTGTTGTTTCAATAATTATTACATTGTTTGATGTGTTTTCAATGATTATAAGCTCAATTTTGATATTGTCTCAACATGGAACATAAGTAACATGAACTTTTATGTGTGAGAAATGAATTTCTACATTGTTTAGTGTAAACCAAAGTAAGTTTAGTCATTGGAGGTGATTCCAAAATGTTAAATATGTGATATTTAACATGGATGTCCCATTATTGTGTCTTAAATATATATTACCATTGAGGTCAAGCATGTATGGTATCCCAATTATGATGTCACAAACCTATAATGTCATGATGTCATAAATTATTATGTACTCTATAGTTGGAATGCATACTTAAAAGTGTATTTTTTCTCAACCTAAATATATTTCCCTTGTTGTATCCATCCAAAGGATTATTGTCAAGGATGTATTAAATGGAAAGACCTATACATTAGACTACATCATATACAATGATGTTCTTATAAATACTATTGTTAATGATGAAATGAAGTTTTTTGGTATTTACCAAACACTTCATATGGAATAAGAATTCTCATTCCTCACATTTGTTTATGGTGGTAGTTTTGGCACTCAAACAAGTTTTTTTGGATTAGTTTCATGTGCTTTCACATGATTAGATTTATATTACATAATCAAATATTATTGAGTGCATATTTTTAAATCATCATGTGAGTTTGTCCAGTATCAATGGTGCCACTTGTCAACTTGTTTATTATTTTTTTTGTTTTTAATTTGAATACATTAAACCCTTATGAGGTTGTGCAATCAATAATATATATTTCCCTTATGTGACACTTTTTTCTTGTATATAGGGGAATTATATTGTACATCAAACACATGTTTATTTTTTCATGTGGAAATAGATGAAGAGGATTTTTTTTTTGCTTCATCATTTCCTTATCCTCAATCTTTGTAGTTTTATCATATGTTTGTCCCTTTGAGTCATAAATCCATCTTAGTATTTTTATAAGGCAATATTTTGATGATGTATTTCAACACTAAATTTGTATCCATTTTTTTCTCATGTATATGTGTTATGTATTCATGAAACTCATTGGTGTAATTTTGAACCAAATTCTATTTATGTTGGAATAAATTTTAGAATTTCATGTACTCATCCTCATATTTCTTTAGTATCTAATACTCCTTTTGCATAGCACTAAAATTTTTACTCCAAGTCTTAATCAAAATGTAGTCTTTTGTGCCTTGTGTGTGGTAGGGTTCCCACTAGTGGAACACTAAATGGAAACACTCAATGTTATGAAGGTGATCATATAAAAGTCACTAAAATGGTTGATTGTAAAGTATGCCTCTATTTTTTTGAAAATGTGGGTCACAAAAATATAATAAAAGGGTTAAATTTGTTTTAAAAACTATATTAATATATAAAAAGGTGAGGGAAAGTTTTTTGGACATGTCTCCAATATAAAAGGTTAGCCATAAATTTTGTTTGAGAGGAATAACCTCCCAAACCACCTGAGTACATAATCATCTAACCAACCCACATAAGACACTCCATTTAACCTCTAAGATAGTTAATAACAGGGGTATATCATTAATGAGATGCATGACCCATATATTTTTTTAAATTTAACACTATTACTTGTGAATTAACTATTTAGGAGTATGGAGTTTAAGCCATAGGTTGTTAAAAGGGATGAGTAAAATAAATAAGGGTATAAAATATGTAATAAATGCAGACATTAATTTTTAATAGAATTGAACTAGTTTAACCTTTTTAAAACTAGCAAAAAAGTACTTAGCTGGAAACTAATTGAGGTAAAATATTTGGAGGCTAAAAATAGGGATAGAAGTTGATATGAGTATCATGAACAGGATCCAAGTGTCAAAACCCTTCTTAGATATAAGTGCCCTAATTGGATAGTCGTGATAATAGCACTAGTGCCCTTATTTTTGTGCTAGTGTCTTCTATGTAAAATTGCTATGAGATTATAGATGCACCTGTGTTAGAGTTTATCAAGATTATTCCTATGCACACAAGTTTTGATTCCTTATTGGTGACCTATTTTGACTAATTTTGCATGTAAACCCTATACCTCTATGTTGTTATGGCATCTAATTAGAACAGGTAGTAAAGTGTGATGTTAATGGGTTTGGTTGGACATCCTCAATACCCCATTACAATGAGATTTGCCTACATACCAATACTCTAAGGAGGGATCAAGATCAATTTTGTTCTCCCTACCTAAGTGATAGCGTAAGTACAAGTAAAACTAGTATCAATGCTACTTTGATTTCTTTGAGTGAGGCTTGAGATTATAAATTTGTGTATTTTGAGATTAGGAAGGTTTTATATGACTTTAGGTAGAAGTAGGGTAGAATAAGGATTAATAACCTTATTTGTGCACAATTTATTAGAGCTAGTTTGTGTTAATTGCTTCTGATTTCCATCTAATGAATAAAGGGATAAAATTCATGTATATATATTGTTTTAGTGTTTGTTTGGGTATTGAAATAGGTCTAGGATTACCCTAGGTGGTTTTTTATTCAAAAAGATATATATTGGTGACAAAGCTGGGAAAAGGATAATAGTATCCAAATTGGGACACTATGGTGCTACTGTCCAAGTTATGGTGTTGGTGTCTAGGTCATAGAACCTAATGAATTAGGATATAGGATGATAAATTGAGGTTTTTAGAATGCTTTAGGGATGTTTAGTTATGTATATGGCCCACATTAAGGCTGGATAAGTGTCTAAATAGGCCCTAAGATATGTATGGTGTTAAATTATGGATAAGTGGTCTCAAGTAGCACTCTTAGCACTCAAATGACATTTTAGATGACTACATCCCCCCCTTATTCTATAAATGTAGAAAATTGAAAATACTAGGATAAAGGAAATGAAACATACTTAGACTTACCTAAAAGTCGAATCCCATGAATTTGGATTTGAGTGTGTGAAGTGTGCTCCATTATGTGTCCTACAAATGAAACATGCATAGATCAATATTTAAGAGATATCAAAATCAAAATATAAAATTGAGTAAATAGGTAAGAGAGAAGAAAGGAATGAATGCATCTCACTAAGTACATGAACTAATGCATAAAACTTGTGAAAACTTATATGTGTATGTAGCTAGTGATCAATGAGTGAGTAATTTAGACTGAGTTAAATGCCTTGATCAATACCCATTTTTGGGTGGTTTAAGAACTCAATACAGCCCTAAATCTATCATTTCTCACCCCTATTCAGTAGATTGTGACTTGTGAATAGGTTGGATTGGATTGATGGTGTGTTCAATCCTCTCATGTAGGTGGCTCAAGAACTCAAGTAGACTATGACTCCATCATTTCCTACCCATGTGTAGAAGATGCATCTGTAACTATATTTTGAAATGTAACTAAATACGTATAACTACAATTAGAACTAAATATCTTAGCTTTATGACCACTTGGGTATGTAGCTCAGTGATTACTCAGTAATGCCAATCACTCCAAATGGACTAAGACACCAAGTCTAGATTATGTTAATGTGAATGGTGTCTGGATTATGTCAGTGTAAATGGTATTTGGATTAAGAACATATAGAATGACATGAATTTTTCCATTTCATATGATCAATTAAAACAAAAGTGAGCATATGGAAATAATGTGCCATGCACATGACCCAAATCTAATATATGGGCATATGGAATCTAGATTGAGTTGTAATAATTTGTATATGAGTATCTTAAATTGAAACAAGAATGATCATGCCATGCATGATTCACCCAATTTGAGTAACATAGTATGAATATATGCTAAATTAAGGAAAAAATAGTAATCTATAATTGAAATGATAATGATCAGGTCATTTATGATTCAATAATCTGAGAAATTTGGTAATTTTTAACTAAACTTGTATAAACCTAGATTGTACCTACTTTAATTTTCTATCCAATCCAAAATTTCCTAAAATTGAGGCTACTAGATAGTATCCCATATCTATATAGTAGCATTGATGGTGCTAGTGTCCCATTTTGGGTAGTAATTTCCATCTATATTAACTTCTATGCATTTAAAATTGGTATCTATGTGATTATTTCCTAGTGCATTTTCTTGGAACTGATTTCTATATTATGTGCCTATGTTTTGAAAACTTTACTCTAAGTGCATTTAGATAGCTTGATATTTGTGACAAACCTCTATGAATGCATCCTCTTTTGATGGGATTTGTTAAACATGTGAAATAACTATCCTCAAAATAAAAATCTCTACAAGATGTGTGTTAGATAGAGCATATATGGTATCAACTTAATAAATCAATATAATGTTCATACATGACATCAAAATGTAATATAATAAAACATAGGTTTGTAATGTATGATGCATGTTAGATTTAACATTCACAAGTATATCAATATAGATATAAGAATGTAAACATGTATATATAACAAATTTGAGAGATAAACTAAGTAACTACCTAGGGGTATGGGGAATGATGTCCATCAAGGCACCGAAGGAGGAAGGGGAGATGCATGAAGTCCCTTATGGCATCTAAATTTGGAGTGTGAATCAATAAAGACAAGTTTCATTGAAATGAAACATACATGAAATCATACATACAAAACATATGAGGCATGTAAAGTAGGCCAAGGGGCCATAATACAAAGGATATGGGCACATGTCATTAAATCTAAGAAAGCAAGATGTACAAGGACATGTTCAAATGTCCACATATGCAAAAAACAAATAGGTTGGAATAGAGCCACATGGAATGACATGTTCAAATATCCACATACATAATCAATAAGGCACACACAAGTACATGGACACATGTCCAAATCATACATACAATGAAAGAAAGTGGCAGAGAGCTATAGAATAATGGCATAAACAAATGCCCTCAAATAGATGTAGAATAAAAGAGACATAATCAAGTTTAAACTAGGAAAGCTAGAAATTAAAGTATGCATGATCATGTGGTACAAATCTATAGAAGAGCAAATATGTACATAAATTGAGTCTAAAGTAGTATTAGTAATAGTCAATAAAAAAATAGTGTATTGTAGAGTGATACAGCCTAGTAATTAGAACTGTATATAAGATTCCCCCAAATGGGTGAATGTGTCAGATGAGGAACCTATGTATGTTCCCCCAATGTGTAGATAGTAGCAAATATGGACCTTTATGATGGACTTGAGTTCTGTAGCAATCTACAAACAATCAATAAAAACAAGTGAATCATGTATGTATGATAAAAATTGACTATACTAATATAGATTACATATGTAGTGCCTAGCAAATATAAGAAATGTAAACATGGAAATGCACACACTCTAAAATTTATATTTTCTCAACAAATATTTGAATGTTTTTTTGTTTTGACATATTATATTATTTTTAATTTTTTGATATAATCTATATACAAGAAACACAAAAATAAAACTATCTACAAGGAGCAATGAATAAGGAGACTATGTACAAGTATGGATGAACATACTAACTGATGAGTCTCAAAAGAGACTCACTATTAAGGTGTCTTGTATCAAACAAAGGAATAATGATCATGCATGTTGTGTGAAAATGCATGTGAGGTCTAGGAACTAGTTGTACTAAGTGATCTATAATTGACACTTCCTATGGAGTGGGAATATGAATTTGTGGAGTTGACTTAATTGGCATATGGACTATGGAATGCATTATATGAATCTTGATGGAACAATAAATAAGTTACCATACTGTTCATGTTGTTGAGGTGTAGGAAGAGCCTCTAAAATTGATACTACTCATGGTGTACTATTGGTAAATATATTTTTAGACTCTGTATCAAATATCTTAATCAGTTGTCATGATGAAATTGTGTTCTATTATGAATTATGTCTTTAAAATATCATAATTGATTTTTATACTAATATTATGCTCTAATCTCTATGATCTCTACCAAATATCTTAATCGGTTATTATATTGATTGTGTTCTGATCATTGTGATCTCTACCAAATCTCTTAGTTGGTTATCATACTGAGACTATGTTTTGATCACTATGATCTCTACCAAATATCTTAATTAGTTATCACACTGAGGCTATGTTCTAAGCTCTATGATTATTACCAAATATATTAATTATTTTTTGTATTGAGTCTATGTTCTAATCATTATGATATTTGCCAAATATCTTAATCAGTTGTCATAATGAGACTGTGCTCTAAACTTTATGAACTAGCTACCATATCTAATGAATCTATGGTAAATGAGATCTCACATAAGTAGGTAAACTAGAAACCACATTTATCATACGATGATTAATTGATTGTTTCCTAAAAGGAACATCCTGGGATAACTCACTCATATATGAGTGTGATCTATGTTTATCTAAAGGCATATTATTGTTTAAACTAGCATTTTATAAGAAATCAATTTGATCATGAGAGATGGGTGAAGTAGGGAGAGAATTACAAGGTTTAGACTCAATGTCTTGTTCACCAAAATCATAGTAATCATTGTTATTCCAAGTTTCATCAAAATCAAAGTTTAATTCACTTATAGAAGTAAGATTATAAGAATTATCATTCACATGCTCACTAAGAGAGAGCGTATAATAAGAGTTTAATTTTTTACTAATATTTAATATATCATCATGTGTAGGTGCAATGCAATGAATGTCTTCACTAGATATGAGTGGAATACATGATTGATCATCATTTTCAATATCAGAGTCAAGGGTAGAATAAGTAGCAATCACATTTTCATTTGGCACATTATGACATGTAAGAGAAGAGTTAGAGATAATTGAACTATCTACACTTTACATAGAATCATTATATTGAGCTTGAAATGTAAAATAAGGTCATAAAATATTATCATCCACTTATTGGTAAAAGGTACAATATAATTTATACATGTTATTTCAAATTCATTTGAGAAGGGTAAATAATGTGCATTTTACTATTCTATACTAGGAACATCATGTGTAATATTACTTGAACCATGCAAAGGTAAATTGATTTTATTGTTCTTATATTTCTTTAATTTGAATAAGGATGTGGCAAAAGTGGTTGAAAAAATAGGATCACATTCAAACAAAGCACTACCTATAAGGGGTTATTTTGGCCTTATATTGTTAGTTTGATTTTGAGAAGTAGGAGAAGAGACTGGAGAAAGAGAATAAGTTGCATCTAACCTATCCTCATCAATACTTTCATTGTCATGCTCATAGTAATCATCATATCCACCATTTCAACAATCATCATCATCATAATCATCATCATCATCATCATCATCATCATCATCATCATCATCATCATAAATGAAATCATGCTCATTATCATATGCTAGTGTGCAATCTTTAAAATTTGTCCATTCATTTGTATAATTATGTGAAAAAAATAGAAATTGATAAATTGGGTGAGGGGAAAAAGGCTTCTTGGATGTCATTTTAAAATTGGCAAGAAAGATAATGTAAATAATGAATTAAAAACACATATTAGGTAGAAGGTATACAAAATAGGTATATGTGTAAATATGATAAATATTCATCCCAATGTATATAAATAAATCACAATGTTATTTCAAACCCTAAAGGCTAGTGTTTGGATGTAGAGTGACCAAATATTAAAATATAGGGTTTGTTAGAGTAGTATAGTTAATCTTGATTAAGGTTTAATTAAGACTAATCTAGTGTTCACATGCCTAAGTGCTTAGTGGGCCACATTGGCTCCTCTACATTGGATAGTGGCCTCACCACTCAGTCCTTAGTGGGGGATAGTGGCCTCACCACTTATTCCTTAGTAGGAGATAATGGTCTCACCACTCACCTAGTGGGAGGGCCACCTACTTGTCCTCCACTCACATCTTACTCCTATTTATAGACAGTCTTAGAGTGCATTTCATGGAGAGAAGCATGGAGAGGATGATGGAGTTCTAAGGACATCATAATCTATTATTTCAATGATAATTTATTCTTTATGTAAGCAATGCATTCATGTTTTCCTCGATGGTAATGCACTCTTGGAGAGACCTTAGGTGATTGCATTGAGAAATATAACATGTTATCATACTAGTCTCTAAAAATCCATTTCTCAATATGTCTATGCCTTATTTTGTAGTCTGTACACCTCTTTTAGCCTCTATTCCTTGTTGTAATGTGTTTGAGGTATAGACCATATAATAATAGTCTCAACTTATCATAGGCATGTCATGTAGAGTTGTTATACAGGTGAATTTATTTAGATTTATCATGTAGTACATGGGAATGCTATTTTTTGCTCTTATTTAGGGGTTCTCACATGGGTTTGATTGATTTGACTCTGTTTGTTTTTCCATCAACTACTCTTTGATGTCTTAGATTGGCCTTCTCACTCACCACATAAGTCTTGGATTCAACCTAGGTTTACACCTTGAATGACCTACTAGTTCTTTGGTCAAACCCTACATGCCATCCACAACTCAAATTCACTAAATCTAAACCTAAGGATCTTAAATGCCTCATGTTATTTTTCTTTAGCCATTTGTCTTTTTTATTGTTGTCATGCAATACATTTTTTTAAGCAGTTTAGAAGCAAGTGGTAGGAAGGATTTTGACGGGGTTTAATCCATAATTTGGTAGTGATAGAGTGTGTAATTCAAGGAACAATCTTGAAGATAGATAGATGAGCTTCTTTTTATCCACTCAAGAGGTGATCAAACATGTCATCAGCTAGTTTTTCACCATAATTGATGTTCTCTACCTATCCATGACCTCTGGTGCATGGACTACAATGAGATGTTTTTAAAGTTTCTTGGTTTGAGATCTCCTAAACCTATAACTTCCCAACTCAATCCCCCATGAGCCACTATCAACTCAACTTGATCAAACTATATTTCTATGTTATGTATTGCATCTTCACATAATAGATGTGTTTTTTTGTTGTTTGAGTGGTGTAATTATGCATCATGATTTATTAAATCATGACCTTCTTAGTGAAACATCAACAAAATAAAAAAATATCATAGAAACACATGCAGACCTTACCGTTAGTAGTGATATTAGAGATCGAACCCAAGACAAGGTAATTTCACTTTATGTTTTGAAATCTACCTCAATTTTTTAGTCTTCTCTATGGCTTGGCCTACAGTCTTCCCTACCATTCTCACCACCTTGAGCCATCCTGCCATCCATATTACATTTAATTGATTCTACTATCATTCACTACCACCTATTTGAAGTGCCTATTCCTTGATTGGGTGTCATTCATTACATCTGCCTTCATGCTCTCACCTTAGCTTCTCCTTTGTTTTTGAGAATTTCCATGAAGTTATTTTGACCAAAAAAAATTGCATTGAAAGTTAAACAAAAGGTCTAAAGTTGTCATTAAAAATATAGTGTTATATTAAAGCCCTTTATAACGTGGCTAAAATTTTGTGGGAAAGAAATGGGGTGATTTTTAAAGGTGGAGAATTGTGTTGTGTGTTGGGCAAGAGAGGACTAATTTTTTAATCGAAAAAAAATTAATTGTTTTTTAATTAAAAATAATATTGTAAAGGAGATTTTAATGATTGTTTATTTATTCACCTCTCATGTGTTTTTGTTTTTTGAAGACTGAAGTTGAGGTAAGGTTTGGTAGGAGGTTAGACCTCTTCACAAGCAAAAAAAAATTATTTTCTCCTTTCTTTTGTTCTCTTGTTGTAATTTTGGATGCATTTTTGGCTATGACTGACATCCTCTTTACATGAGTTTTTGGTTGTATATTGTTCCTTCTACCTTTTGATGTTCATTGTTTGATCTCCTTGTTAGGTAGAGTTTTTTTTATCGCACACATCTTCTTGATAGATTTTATATATGTTTGTTGACAATCTCCTTCAGATTTTGGTATAGCTTATTCTTTGTATGAAGAGTAGTTAGTATGGTGTAGCTTAGTGTCAACATTTATGTGTAGTAGGATGAGCCCACATTATTATTGAAGATGTATTTTTAGCAGAGTCTAACATATTATAGCTTGTCATTTTTGGTTGTTGATTCTTTTGGTTGTGTTATTTGCATAAATTATGGATCTTTTCATTGTTTACCAAACTCTTCCATCATCCAACGACATGATAGTTTGTGCATTGACACTTTGACACACTTGTAGTTTTTGTCATGTCTCCATCAAGACCCCTTTCTTAGCATCTTACCTTATTATATGGAGACCTTATTTGTATTTTGACACCAATTTCTATGATAGTTAACAATCTCCCATAGCATATGGAGCTATTCTAGTGCATCCAATGTTAGCTTGTTCAGTGTTCAAGTAGTGGATTCAGACCACTTGTGTAGACATTTTTCATCAATTCCATCCATTATTAAGGGGTGTACATATAAATTTTTTTGTCATCACTCCACCTAGTTAGCAGTATGGGGGGGTGATATACATTTTACTTCTTGGTGTTAAGTGTTCTTTATACATACAGTATTCTTTAATACTTTTATCACCACTGATAGTCTTCTTCATTGAAGTTATTCTGGTGAAGCCCAGTGTCAGTTATTTGTGTGATCAAGTAGTGGATTCAAACCACTCATGTAAATTGAGTTCCTTCATGACTTACAATTACTTGGAGTGTAGACTACTTTAGCATCATCTCTAGGGGACTTTCTAGATCTCTCTTATTTTTTCTCTCTCAGAGGGAAGTTTTTCCAATAGGTTTTCTCTCTTTTATCCACTTATGAGAGTTATATAAATTTTTTACTTTTGAATGTTTAATGGATTTATCCTTTGTACATGGGTATCTTATTCAGGCACTTTGTTTGTTGGAACCCATATGAGGATTGTTACTTGACTCCATGGCCTTCTTGGTGATTCTTACACTGACACTAGTGTGGTATCCCCACCATTAACACTAGTGTAGCAACCCCACTAGTCTTTGTGCTCATTTCTCACCATCTGTTGGAAGTGTTCAAGAAATGCTACCTTAGGTTCATCATTCTGCCTAATTTCTAGAGCACAATGTTTGTGTTTAGTGATCCTTGTATTTAGCACCATTCTTACTTCAACTTGGTGGTTATAATGACTTGACATCGATATGCTCCATCAAGATAGTTTGGTGTCCATAGGGACATTTGACTTCACACTACATCTTATTTTGTACATGAGTTCTTTATCAGGCCTAGACACTAGGACACATTTTTATTTTCTATTCAATCCCTAATATTTTATTAAGGGAGGGTGTTAGAGTAGTCTAGTTAATCTTAATTAAGACTAATCTTATGTGTGCATGCCTAAGTGCTTAGTGGGCCATACTAACTCCTTTTTGGGGGTCAGTAACCTTACCACTCAATCTTTAGTGGGGGATAGTGGCCTCACCACTTAGTCCTTAGTGGGAGACAATGGTTTCACCACTCACCTAATGGGAGGGCCACCTATTTGTCCTCTACTCACCTCTTACTCATCATATTTATATACACTCTTAGAGTGCATTTCATGGAGAAAAGTATGGAGAGAAGTATATAGTTCTAAGGACATTGTAATCTATTGTTTTATTAATATTTTTTTCTTTGTGTAAACAATGCCTTCATGTTTTCCTCGATGGTAATGTGCTCTTAGAAAGACCGTGGGTAAGTGCATTGAGCACTTTGACATTGGTGGGTTTATTATGAAATTTTAAATTGTATTAAATTAATGAAATCCTAATAGAGGATTCATTTGGATTAGTTAGGCAAAGCTCAATAAAAATTAAAATTTTATAAACCCTAATTTATTACACAAAAATGAAGAAGGTAAACCCTAAGATGAAACTAGGTTTTTTAAGCAATATTCAAATTAAGCTGGGTTTGCCAAGTGAATTAACTTTTTAGGGTTATAGATTTTAATCCCTAGGTTATTAAAGATATTGAGTACAGTAAATTAGGGTATAAAATATTCAATAAATACAACCACTAATTTGTAAAAAAAATGACCTAGTTTGACCTTTATAAAAATAGAAATAAATGATGCAAGAAAGTACTTAGATGGAAACTGACTGAGATGGAAGATATAAAGGCTAGAAATTAAGACATTAATTGATCTAAGTGTTGCAAATAGGATCCAACTGTCAAAACATTTCTTATATAATAACACATTAAGTAGATAGTAAAGCCAATGGTGCTAGTGTCCTCTATGTAAAACTACTATGAGGTTTTGGGTGCACCTATGTCAGATTTTGCTAATCATTTTCTTTTGAAAACATGTTTTTATTCCTTCTTGATGACTTATTTTAATTGATTTTGCATATAAAAGCTAGACCTCCATGTTGTTAAGGAATCTGATTAGCATAAGTAGCAACGTGTGATGCTAGTGGGGTAGGTTGGACATCCTCAACACCCCACTACGATGAGACTTTCTTACATACCAATAATCTAAGGGGGGATCAAACACAATTTAGTTCTCCCCACCTAAGTGCTAGTGCAAGTGCAAATGAAGCTAGTATGATTGCTAGTTTTAGTGTTTTAAGTGAGGCTTGAGACTAAAAATATATGTATTTTGAGCTTAGAAAAGTTGTATATGACTGTATGTAAAAGTAAGGAAGAATAAGGATTAATAAGCTTGACTATTCATAATATTTTTGATCTATTTTGTGTTAGTTGCATCTGATTCTTATCTAATGAATAAAGGGTTAAAATTCATGTATATATATTATTCTAGTGGTTATGTGGGGATCTAAAGAGGTCTACACTAACCCTAGGTAGATATTGATTAGAAAATATATTTGTTGGTGATAAAAGGTAGGAAAAAGATAATAACACCCAAGCTGGGACACTAGCACCATTGGAACTACTGTCTAAGTTATGTCACTAGTGTCTAGGTGGTAAAACTTGAGGCACTAGGGGCCAAGATGCTAAAGTGGGGGTTTGAGACTAATTTAGGGATGTTTAAGGATGTGTGTGGCCTATACAAAGGCTAGATAAGTGTCTAAATATCCCCTAAGATAGGTTTGGGGTTAAGTTGTGGATAGGTGGTCTCAAGTATCACTCTTGGCACTTAAGTGACATTTTAGATGACTTCAACTTGCCTTAAAAACTTTTAGATCAATATTAAAAAAAAACCTTCATCCAAATGAGACAAAAAAAGTATTTTGAAGTGAATATTATTTCCTATAATGAATTCATTACATCATACCAATTATACATTTCATCATTCCATTGGATCCAGTGTTAAATTTCATCACTATCCAAAATAGAACTATTGTAAAATGGACTACTCAAAAGAGGTTATCCATGAACTAAATGGATCTAAGTTTTCATTATGTAATGCATGAAATTCATTTGTTTAGTGTAGGCATTTTCCCTCCTAGTGGTTTTACATACATGTCTTTTCAGCTTACTTAGGTTAGTTAATTAAGTAATTAGGGGTCATTTACCTTTAAGTGGGTTTTAATTGTGAATTAGGGTTTTACCTTTTTGGTGACCTAATTTTACCGTATATGTACTTTCTTCTTCTTCTAATTTGGTTAATTAGAACATCTCTTTTGTGAAATTTTCTTATTTTTTGAGCTTTGATACCATGTTAGAGTTTGCCAAGATCTTTGAATAGCAAACATGCAGTAATGTCAAATTCTTGTAGAGGTAGAATCCTGATAGCCTCATGTATTTGTCTCCTTTAGCATGATCCTCCTCATTCTCCATATTTGGTTTTGTTATTTCATGGCTATTTTTTTGACCCTAGAGGTGTGATTCTTATCTATCTCAAAACTCATGTCAAATGACCTCAAATAAAAAATCTAGTTTCATATTCCTTACGGGTTTTTTGAGATCTTAAATGGGCATCTCTTATATTTTTAAGAAAGTTTATAGATTTTCCAAAAATCAAGTTTTATTATTACTAATAGATGTCTGTATGGATGAGTAGAAGAGCATAAAAACCCCACAAATCTAGTGACTTAAGAAATTAGAATTCACAACCTTAGAAACTTGGAAGTAATTGACAATCAGTAATTGGAATTTTAAAACCTGACAACTTGCTTGAAGATTTGGGTTTTCAAAGGAGTCTTACATCCCTAAGTTCTTAAGTTATAGCTATTCAAAACCCTAAATTAGTAGTTGCTTTAAAGGCCAACTTCTAGACTTGTTTGGTATTTTGAAGGAGACTTACTTCTCTAAGTTCTCAAGTTGAAGTTTCTCAAAAACTTGAGTAGTAGTTGTTTGAAATCCTGAATGAGTAAGTCTCCCCCACAAGTCTGAGTAAGTAAACTCTAGAACCCTACATTACATTCAAAAGGGCATCAAACTTCAGGTGAAAGGTAATGAAGAAATAGATTAAATTTTTTGCCATTTTTGCATTTTTGGATGAGAAAAAAATTCCATTTTTGGAAAGGGCTCGAGAATGTGTAGAAGCAATAACTTGTAAGTGCCATAACTTTCAATCCTTAGCTCTATTTTGGGTGTTTTATTTATAAGTGCATAGTTTTTCAATCTATATGCATTGTTGGTATTATTTTTGGCCTTTTGTAACATCCATTTTTATTCATGGTGTAATGGACTAAATCTCACTTCATCCCTATTGTACTCTCTCTTAGATGTATTATCATTTGAATCTGACATCCCTCTACTTTCTTATATTTACACACCTACTGCTCAAGACACATTTTTGGTTGAAATCAACATCTATACAAGTGTGATTGTATTTGAAACATTCAGGGGGTCACTACTAATAGTTCTAAGGGGATACTATGGTGTGATGTGCATTCTTTCTTTTTATGCATTCTTATTTACTTACTACAACAATATTTACTTATGCACTATGGATTCAATGTCTATTAGTCTTCTTACACCATTTAATTATCATGAATGGAAACCTAAAATGGAAATCATATTACAGTATAAGGGTTACCATCACATTATAATGGGCACTAAGACTGAACCTACTGATGTTGAAGCAAAAATCAAATGGTTTAACTATTGTGACAAAGTCCATGGACTACTATGTATTTCCATCTCCCCAGATCTACTCTTTCACATCAAATCTACTAAAACACCTACCAAGGTGTGGGTCCAACTCACCAATCTCTTTGGGATGTAGGATTTAATGTGAGGACATGAGCTAGAAGATGAGCTCATTAGATTGAGCCCATATGACTTTGACGCTCTTCAATACTTATTCACCAAGTTTAGACTTTTGATATTGCAGTTGAAAGCATGTGGAATTGAAAAGAAAGATGAATAACATGTTCTATCTATACTCTCTAAATTTGGTCCTAAATATTATATATTTGTGTCCACTTTCCATGCCACTAAGAGTGATCTTGACACCACATGAAAGATGCCTTATTTAGATACCTTTATTGCTGACCTGATTCAGGAGTAAGATAAGTTGATACAGATGAGCATAGTGAAGTCTTCTAAATAGTATGCACTACTTTCTAAGAAAGATAAGGCTTCTAACAATACAGAGAGAAAGTAGAGAAATAAAAATGATAAGAAGGGTGAAAATATTTCCACCTCCAAATCAAATAATGTGACCTCTTCTTCCATTCACAAGCCTAAAAAAGTTTAGATCAGATGGTGGAATTGCTCAGGTAAGCATGATGAGACTAAATGTTTGAAGAAACAAATTGACCGCCTTACTAGCATTCTTATTTTAAACAACATAAGTGCTCTAGATTCTGTCAAACCATCTTCATCAACCCATGAATCCACTAAGGCAAATGACTCTAGTAAAGAAAAGGCAAAAGATAATAATAAGGGGAAATAAAAGGGAAAAGACTTAGTTTCCTCCAACTCCTCTTACATGGGTCATTGACTCTGGTGCTTCACATCACATGGCCTCTTCAAAAATTGAGTTTATTTCCTTGGAACCATGTGGCATGTCCTCTATACAACTAGGTGATAAGGTATATTGAAGTGAGTGGTGGAACATTTAATAATTTTCTAAATGTACCCTCACTCTAAAATAATCTCCTGTCAGTCCAAAAAATCACTCACCTTGGTTTGGGCATGCGAGTTGAATTCACTCCAAATTTAGTTTACATCAAGGAGTTGCCTAGTGATACTATTTTAGTTGTGGGAATGGTCAATCATTAGACTTAGTTATATATCTTCTCACACTTTACTTTTGACTCTCCTTTAGATTATTCATATTCCTCTTCAAACTCATTTGTACCTATTGACGCTTTTAAGCTTGAGCATTTTTCTTATACTGAAAACTCTTCTTCTTTAGATGACTATAATAGTGAAGTGGACACACCTCCACCATATCCTTGTCACCTTCTAGATATTCAAGAGTTAGTTCTTGATCCACCTACCTCTAGTTTCCTTCTAAAATTATAGGGAAATAATCTACTAATCTAGGATACATCAGACATTAGGTAGTCTATTCCATGGTTCTAGAGGATTCCACAGACCTTCTTCACCTTTGCTTCTAGTGCACCATCTTGGCATAGAGAAGTTGGCCCATCTACCTCACAAAATGAGAATCATTCATTTCTTAGGAATTACACCTTAGTTGAAGATCCATTTGGCACTTGGAAAAAAACCTCACTATTTTAGGGTGAACCACTCTTCACTGCATCTACTTCTGACTCAAAGTCACTTCTAAGCATTCCTCTGGGGGACATCAGGTGGCTACAATAAATTGTAGACCTTAGTGGGGATTTTTATCTCTCTTCTCTTCTTTGCTTTCTTTTGGGGAGGAGTTTTGGTCCTACAGGTTTTCTCTTTTACCCTAGTTTATGGGAATTGCATTGTTCTTGGGTACCTCATCAGGCCTTGTTGTCGGGACCCAATTCTTCTACTCACCTAAGCTACACATTAGGGGGGGTACTAGTGTAGGAATTTTACCACCTAGTGGTTTTACCTACATGTCATTTTAGCTTACTTAGGTTAGTTAATAAAATCATTAGGGGTCATTTAATTTTAAGTGGGTTGTAATTGTGAATTAGGTTTTTACCTTTTTGGTGACTTAATTTCACCCTATATGTATTTTCTTCCTCTTCTAAGTTGGTTATTGCAAACATTTCCTTTGCATAATTTTCTTGTTTTTAGAACTCTCATTCTACCTCTATAAGAACTCAACATTACTGCATGCTCCTTATTCAGAGATCTTGGTGAACTCTAACACATTTTTTGTCTTTGAAGATGTTTATGTGTTTCTATAGTAAATTTTCAAGTTTTTATTTATATAATTAATGCATGATGTGATGGTTTTTACTGATTTCAAGATCAATTATGATATTGTCTTAATATGGAACATAAGTAGCATGAACTTATATGTGTGATAATTGAGCTTTCTACATTGTTTGGCACAAGCTAAAGTCATTTTAGTCATTAGAGGTAACTCCAAAATGTTGAAGATGTGGCCTTTGGAATGAATGGTCCATTTCTATGTCTTATCTTTATGTTTATCATGTAGATCAAGTATGTATGGTCTTCTAAGTATGATGTCACAAACCTATAATGGCACAATGTCACAAGTGATTATGTACTCCATGGTCTCAAATACATACTTGAAAGTGTTTTTTTTTCAACTTAAATATATTTTTCATGTTGTATCCATTCCAAAGATAATGATTGAGGATGTGATTTAGTAGAAAGGCCTAGGAATTAGACTATATTATATACAATGATGTTCTTATAAATAATTTTGTTAATGATGACTTGTAGTTTTTAATTATTTACAAATCATTTCATGTGAAAGAGACATTTTCATTTCTCAATTTTTTTTATGGCAGCAATGTTGGTAGCTGAAAAAGATTATTTTGGATCAATTTCATGTGATTGCACATGATCATATTTATATTACATAATTAATGATTGTTGAGTGCAAAATTCTAAATCATTTTGTGAGCTTATGTAGTGTAAATGATGTCACTTGTCAAATTGTTTCTTCTTTCCTTTTTATGAAGCTAAAGACATTAGAGCCTTATGAGGTTTTGAAATATATATCCTTTGTGTGACTTGTTTTTATTCTACATAGGAGAATTATATGGTACTTCAATCATGGGTTTATTATTACACATCGCTATAGATAAATAAGAATTTATTTGATTCATCATTTCATTATCATCAATCTCGGTAGTTTTATCATAAATTTCCCCTTGTAATTAATATTTCAATATAACAATATTAGAATGTCTATAAAGTGATGTTTTGATGATGTATTTCAACAACACATTAATATCCATTTTGTCTTTATGTAGATGCATAATGTAGTCTAGAAATTCATTAGGGTAGTCTTGAACCAAATTATGATTATGTTGGCACAAATTTTTTAACTTCATATACTCATCCTCGTATTTATTTAGTGTTTAATACTCCATTTTCATATCCCAAAAAATTTAATCCAAGTTAATTGGAATTGTAGTCTTTTTTGCCTTGTGTGTTGTAGGTTTCCCACTAGAAAAACATTGAAATGGAAGTAATCAATGCTAAAAAGGTGATATTCTATGAGTCACTAAAATAACTAACCACAAATTATGCCTCTATTTTTAAAAAAAATTGTCCATAAAAATTATAATAAAATGGATAACTTTCCTAATAAAATAATATTAATAGAAAAACTAGGTGAGGGAAAACAATTTGTGATATTTATCTAGTATAAAAGGTGAGCCATAAATATCATTTGAGATTAATAACATCCCAAACCACCTAAGTACCTAATCATTTAACCACCCCACATAAGACACTTTATGTAACTTGTAGCACAATTAATAATGGGGGTGTATCATTAATGAGATAAATGGCCCCATACATTTTTTAATCCTAAATTGATTAATAGCCTTAAAATATTTTGGATCAATATTCCTAAAAAAACCTTGATCCAAATGGAAAAAATATGTATGCTCAAATTAATATAACTTAATTTAATGAATCCAATACATCATACCAATTGTATGTGTATGATTATAAGGCTATGTTGACATGCTTACTACTTCCATCAAACCTAAGATATTGTGCATTATGCCTACTACCATCCTATAACATTTATACACTACATGACATAAACACGATGATTAATGCATACCACACAACTTCATCCTCTAATCCTTATACTTGTACCTACAGAATAGAACATCTATGGAATGTTCCAACCATAGTGATCAATACTACCTATTTTGAACTTGTACATGAAGTATGTATTTTATGGTAAAGTGGTTTTAGAATAAGCACATTATAGTACAATATAATATAATGGCATATGTACATCATAAATTTTCACATGTACATCAAAATTATATAATCCACATGAAAAATAAATTTGTATACTAGCTTTTATATTTTTACCTGATTAATTTTTTTAGTGAGAAACTAGGGAGAAATGTCTAGTTTACAACACTTGTTACTCCATGAATCTCAAAATTGAATCTTAAAAACTTCAATTTTTGGAGTCATAAAATACTTATGGAATGTGAGTATAGGACCATTGATACAATTGTATTTGCAAAAGAAATAAGATTAGTAGAAAAAATTGAAGATTATGATAAATGTCATAAGGAAGCATTAATGTTTCTAAAAATTTATGTTGTTGGTAATATAATTTGAGAAGTTAGTAATGTAATTGTAGCTTTATATTTGTGAAAACATTGAGCAATACTAGGCATTATAATTTGAAAGGGTATTATGCTTGAAAAACTTGATTTTTAATATTAAGATGTAGGAGTGTCATTATGATTTTTATTTTGGTTGCATCTAAAAGACATTTGTGGTCCACTAAAAATAGTTTAAAATTCTATAGGTGAGCAAGATTTGATTACTCTAGTATTTTAAAGATTGTCGCCATCATTTGACTCATTTTTTGAGTCACCACACATTATCAAAGAGACATAAACTTTGTACTTTGAGAATTTTCCACACTTCTCATGTTGAAATAAAGAAGGAAAGACTGGTTGGAAACAATAATGTTAGGTTCCATAGAGATCACATTGGTGCACATTGGTTCAAGGACGAAGGAATAAAATACAATGTTAGTAGTTTTTCAAGTGGTGAGGCTTTCAAAAGTAATAATAAGTCTAAATGGAAATTTCATTATTGTAATAAGTTAAGGCATTCAAAGTGGTATTATTAAAAGAGACAATATAATTTGGTAAATAATAGAAATTATCCACATTTTCCAAATGTTGTTGAATAAAATAAACAAGATTCAACATGTGATTTTAAAATTATTGTAATATAAAACTAGTTGTTGGTAGAGTCAAGAACATGGTACTTTAATTCAGGTCCATCTTGATACTATAAATGTCAAATTTTGTTGAGATAATAATTACAATGAATTAGTTTCCTTAGGTGATGGTTGGGTTCTCTATGTTATAATATATTGTGATGTTTGTATTACATTGAATAATTTTGGTATTTACACTTTAAAGAACATTTGGTTTGTGCATATTATTAACAATAATATTCTTTCCATAAGTTAAATAATTTTACATCCTAACGTTTGTGTGAATTTTAGAGGAAATAAATGTTTGGTTAGTAATATTCATGAGAAGAAAGCAATTATTGTTGGTATTGTTAATAAAATATTGTATAAACTAGTGGATCCCAAAACAACAAATGAGCATGAATTAGTAGTGGTGTAAATCACCTGTGAAATTTGGCATACGAGGTATAGTCACCATGATTACTATTATTTGTATACATTAATTAATACTAACATAGTGAATGGATGTTCATCTATTCAGAAGAGTTAGAGTGTATGTTTAGGATGTCATTCAGATAAGAAATTTATACATTGACTAGACATTAGTAAAAATTTAAATCTAAATGAGCATTAGATTTGGTACATGTGTGTTTTCATTGTCTAATGTGGATTCCTGAAATATTTAGAGCTTATTACTTTTTTTATTGTAGATGACTTTTGAAGAGGTTTGTTTTTTACATAGACATCTAGAATGTTTCTCTAACTTTGTTTCTTTGAAAGATATGTGATCCAAGAGGATCCACACATTAGACACATTCATATGGTCTAAAATATTTAGAAAAAACTTCCTTCACATGGAAGAGATCATTGATAGATTTCTAATACACTTTTAATAGATTCATTTCAACATCGTATTCAAAATTTATGGAATGATGAAGTTGAAGCCAAACAAGTGACAAAATATGGACATGGTATAGTGCTAACATCATCATGTTGTATAGAATTGCACAAGTGGTCTAATCATAGCTTGAAATGTGGATCAATAAGATGGTGATATGTGGAAAAGATAATTCAAATAGGTTGGTTTGGTTTTGGTCTCCAGTATTTAACAACATGCTTGATAGTGTGGATCCCATGATATTTGTCAATTGGGGACCCTTCAGCTAGTGGAGTCCTCTTTTTTTAAGGAGTGGGACCATGTCACCTTTATTCATAACACTATGGAAGAATTTTTCCATTCAAACTATATTACATGTTATAGGACTAAACCTTTAATTTCTTACAAATCCAATGCATATTCCAAGTGGAGAATCCAAGACATAGTTTGAAGCTTTCATGGCCATGTCCAACAATGGTCTCATGATTGAGATACAAGGCTTAGAGATTTGATGTTTAAAATTTTTGTTATATCCATCCCAATGAATGTGGGATAGATCCTCATTATATTTTCAAACATATCACTTAAAGCCTCCAATGTGGCATTTCCTCCAAGACCAAGTCTGAACTGCAAGGTAAGTCTGGCATGGTCCTTATGACCGATTAACATGGTAAAAAACTCTATATATTTATCTATATTGATATCCACTCCCAATTCATGTGGGATATCCAAGTATTATGTCTTAGAGAGACTACTTTAAAATATATTTACTTCGTTATCCCAAGAAAAGTGGGATTAAACCTATCAAGTACACCAAAGAAAAGTGAAAGGCTTGTAAAAAGGATAAGCATGGAGGTTGGGTATTTTAACCCCTCACCACATGCAACTTATTTATGGGCCTTTTCCATTAGACTATAGCATAACTTATAAAATAAAATTTAAGAATCAATACATATCCCTTAATTTTAGGATTTATTTGCTAAAAACAAAGTATAGGAAGGTGTTACTAGGGGGATTCAAACCTCTCCTTCTGTGTAACAAAGATAATGTTTTGGTTGATAAACCAAAGTCATCTAAAACATTATAAAAGGAGGAATATTGTATTTAAAATGTAAATTTTTTCTTTACAAAGGGAGAATAAATAAATTTTATTTATTTTATTGTAAGAGAAGCAAATTGAAGGCCAATAGACCATTTCACATACCTCTTAGAGATAGTATAAAGAAAATTTAACCCCTTATTAGGAGAAAAATCCCATTATTTGAAGAGATAGACCTTGATTAGGATAAAATTGATGTAATAAAGTGTGTTGTGCATCATTTTAATCGACTGGTTCACACTTTGAGCAAACCTGAATATATAGTCTAAGTTAGACAAAATTCATTATCAATTTATTGAGTATTGTTCTATGTTATTTCAATTTCTTGCTACATTTCATTTTTTAAATATTAAATTTTAATCAAGTAAGCCAATTTTTACATATTTATAGGAAGTTGAGAAAAATAAATTTTGGTATCTGAAATTGGTGAATTAGTGAATATTTACATAACTACCCATTTTTGCATCAAGTTTGGTATTAGAGTGGTTTTACAAAAGGTTTTGATAACACTTTTTCACTTTATGTTATATTCGTCTAGTTAATCAATTTTTAGTTTGGAAGTGCAAGTATATTGGTTACAAAAGTACAATGATGGAAAAAGCTCTAAAGAGAGAAAGGCTTTAGGAGATTGAAAGCATAAATCTATATATTTAGGAGGAAAACTTTGAATAGAGACAAATATTGCAGCCCTTGAAGGATGAGAAGCAAGAGCTACAAGATAGATTGATGTTCCACCATGCAACAACAAAACCTAAGATACTGCATTGCATTGATATCCTTGCCCCTATTTTTATTGATTATAGAATTGATAATGAGTAGATCATTAGGAAGGGAAACTCAAAAATAGTAGCATATGTTTCTCCTGTATAATTTGAAGGGTATTATAAGCTTTCTACTCCCCATGTAGATTTATCCAAAATCAAGGAGTGGACCTCCAAGCATGACATAGACTCTATCCTCTCAGGCTCTACCTCCCTATCTAAGTCATAGGCATCTACAGGATCCTTGAGGGTACCCTCAAGTGTCTCTTCAAGTTCTAAATAAATCATGTCTAAATATCATACTAGAAAAGGTGGTCTTTATGGGAGTGTTAAAGATGGGGGACCCTCTCTAGGCCTCTCTTCTAATTTCACCTCTCCCACTTTCTCCTTAAGCTTATCTTGTTCATCTTGGCCTTGCACACCTTGACCTTGCTTAAGTTACTCTTGTGACTATGGTTTTTTTAGTTGAGGTGTCTTGGATGGACTTGGTAATAAATGATATTGCAAAGGATATATTTTCCATCTTTCCCCAGATGGCTTGTCATCTCTTATTAACCTGTGTTCCAACTTGATGTTATGGCCTTGATTCATAGCCAACACTTCTTCATAATTCTTAGCCTTGATGTACATGGTGTCATGAAAACAAATTTGATGTACATATTCAAGCTTTGGAATTTTTTTTCTTTTAAGTGGATGACCACTATACCTTTAGGATCCCATATATTAAGTTCATCAAGTTGAAAACTGAATAAATCCCTATGTCTGGCCATGGTCTCAACTTATTTTGAGTCTTACAGTATGGTCTTCTTAATAATCAAGAGAAAGGGGTAGAGAAGACCTTTCTTCTTTTCTTCACAAGTGTTATCAATTCTAGTTATGAATTGGTAAGTAATTTCTTTCTTAGCTATTTTTCTAGGAACATATACTGGAAACTTGTAAGGCTGGGACATGATGCCCTCAATCTTGATGTCTATGCAGTCAGGTTAGTACCAGATATCACCTATCAATTCAACATAATTATTAGTTAAGGAGTGGACCCTAATCATATAAACACTTGTGATGGCCTCAACTATGGCTAGATAAATGTAGTCATAAATTAACTACATGTGGTTCCTATATTTGAAAATATGCAATCTGGAGTAATGGTGGGAAATAATGGTTTTTCTATCAGGGGACCAATTCATAATTCTTGGGTAATTAATAGAGGATATGAGGGTATCCAATAGGTATGACATCATGAAAAACTACTTAGAGGTCTTCCTTTTTATGGTAGTGAATTGCTTGGTGAGGAAGACACTGATAAAATTTCCAATTTAAGGGGTAAGCGTTTATTCCACCATGAAATAGATGAAGGAGACCCAAATTTTACTTACATAAGTGTTTGAGGGGGCTCCAAAGGCTTAGTTTAATAAGGTAATTATAACGTTAATACCTTCCTTAAATTAGATGATATGGATCCTACCCTCAAATTATCTAAAGACATGGGGTCCTTGCTGTGACAAAAGATAAAGGAAAAGAGATTGTCCCTATGGCATCCATAGAGAAGATAAAATTAGAGTTAGCATTGGTTCCTATGGGACCAAAAAAAAAGACCAAGTTTGGCCATCCCTCACCCCACAAGTGAGGTAAATATTTTTAGTGATGAATTCCCTATTTATGGACTAGTCATTCCTAACTGGTTCATTTATGGGAAACTACAAAAGATTCCCCTTCTTTCCCATTCATAGGCTATGATAAGGGTTGTTGACATTGAGATTCAAGATGACATGAAGCCATGGATAAGGTCCATGGTAAAAGAGAAAGAAGAGAGGAGGATTTTGGTAGTTCAAGGACCAGAAGGCAAGAAGATAGATGCTCTAGGAGCATCTAGTAACTCAATTATGGAGGCCCTAAAACCTCCCAAATTCAAGGAGCCAGTTACTACCATCTATTTCAATCTTGAAATATTTGGGTTGGAGAGAATGACAACTAGGGTATAAATGGTTGGAATAGAGGAATTCACCTTTGAAAAGGTGGAACCCTTTATGGGATTAACCCGAGTGGGGAGCTAGCAGCTTGGTGAGGCTACCATTCATGAGGAGGATGTAAAAATCTTGATTGAAGCCCATTTAATATAGGCTAAGTCCAGAGTCAAGGGTATGAAACAAAGGATCTTAAATTTGGAAATGGAAAAAGAGAACTTGTAGATGCAAGCAATCTTATCAGTGCTAGATGATATGATCAAGATGCTTGACAAGTCATTTTATGACATGTTTGAGGCACTTAAGTCAATAAAACTAAGGCAGAGTACATTAGAGAGGTAGTGTGCATTGGATAGGATCTTGGTCACCCAATGGTAAGCCTCAAAAGATAAAATTTCCCAACTTATCAATATTCCAAAAAAGAGATAGATCCCATGCTTTAAAACCATTATTTTGGGACACTTGAGCATAATTCTAGGAATTATGATTGAAAAATTTCAAAGTTTTAATACTTGGCATAATAATGTGGAAAGACTTATGGATGATGATAAGGAGCTAATTATAAGGATTGAGCAGTTTCTTGGATCTATGCTTATAGATCCTGCACAAACCATTACCCTTAGAATTATAAGTCATGAAGAATTTAAGCATAGGGCTACTTTGGTAACCTAAGAAATCAAAGGAAAAGGTTAAGGCCAATTTGGGGTTGATAACATCAAAATCTTGGATAAGATATTCAATGCAGGGGAAAGGATAAACAAAGCCAAGAGTATTAAATAGGCCATAGATAGGAATAATGAGTAACTTGATGACTTGGTAGATAAATAAGAGGAATGTATTATGAAGCTTGTTGTGGATCTAGAACTAGTTGATGAGCAACATGCTAATGTCATGAGCATCCTCCAACAATGATAATTAGATGCCCCACCAGTAAATTAAGCAATATTCTATTTTGTAAAATTTTGTAACATTTTGAAATAGAATATTACATTATAAAGGCATATTCTAGTTTGTTAGAATATTTTCATCTAGGTCATTATTATTGTGAAAATCACGTGTATTTTCAATCTTATAAGGATAGTTGTCCTTATCTTTATACACCTATAATTTGTAACATACCGGTATACTCCCTGATCTTTCTATAAAGGCATGTATTACCACTTTTAGGAGAGATTTTAGAGAAACTTTTTACACTTGAAGCAATTAATAGAATCAAGGAATTCTACAAAGATTGTCCATATTTGATGTGTTAATCACTAATATAGATTTTTCTCTCAATTGTTAGTAGAGGTCTTGAATTTGAATGGTGTCTTTCAATTCTGAGTAGCATTTTCTAATCATAGGGTTTCTAATTTATGTTTATGCTAGATTAGTTGAAAGATCTTAGGTTTGTATTTATTTAATTTTGCTCTCTATTCAGATGTGCAATTGTTATTTTATTTTAGTGGTAAATCCTTAAAGGTAGACTTGGTTCTTACTTATGACTCTTTACCTTTTCCTTTGAAGTTTACCCGATATATTATGGGATTTGAGGTTAGGATATGTTGCATTATATATTTTTTAAATGTATATTCAGTTACAATTGATACTTTTTCATAATGTTTAAGACTAAAATTGGCAATCTCTCATCTCTTTTATGCTATACCCTTCTCTTTACTCCTTTTTACACCAAGATCACTTTAGTTTTAGATTCATTGTAAATATCCACTTAGACTAGTATGTAGCTTAAATATGGATTGTAATTCACTAATAATTAACATGAATTCTTATAAATTCATGAAGAACTGACCAAGGTGGTTCCCAACCACCAAATTATATAAATATTATGGAATAATTTATCTTGCTCTATTATTATTTTACCACATGCAACTAGATTGGAAAAACCTACAAATCATGCCTTAAATTTTACAAATTATAAAATGAGAAGTGTTATTTAAAAACTAAGAGCACCTATGGTTTCTTTATAATCATCAACATTATATCTAACAGTGTATGTCATCTCTATGACCACTTAGGTACATTAGGCAGCTCTAGGCCACTCAAGAATGCCGACCACTTTAGATAGTGTAAGGCATGAAATTGATGGTAATCTATAATATGATGAAACTATATACAATGTAAATAATTACATGGAGTTTGTCATTCTATATAATTAACCTATGTGTAACTAAACATATAGAAATTATGTGCCATGCGCATGCCCCCAATCTAATATTTGAGTATACTAATTTTGGAATAAGTTGTAATGAGTATATTTGTGTATCTAAACTGAATGTGTGGGTGATCATATCAAGCATGATGACCCTAATATAAGTAACTAATATGAATTTGATATAAAAATGAGTGTATCTAAGTAAAATTTGAACATAACCAACAAACATATAGTTGTATCTATATAAACATATGTTGTACCTAGTGTACTATTATAGCTAATTTGAACTACACTAAATTTATGACTACTATAAAGTACTGACATGTAGTAGACAATAGTTCCATGTGGCAATAGTATCCCATTTTAGGTTTTAATGTTTGTTTAGTCTAAATTATGAGGGACTAAATTTCAAATCCCTATTTTTCCTGTCTTACCTACATCTAATTTCTTAAAACTGAGCCTATGTGCTAAAAATGATCTATGAATAGAAATGTAGGAACCTGATCTCTATGAAAAACCTTGTGAATGCTCCCTCTATTGAGGGTAGTTGTTGACTGTTGCAAGAACTATCCTCAAAATAAATAACTCTGTAGAATGTATTAGTTAGATCATATATGATAAATGTGTGATAATTGAATACAATGTGCAAACATAAAATCATAATGTAAAATAATATAAACATAAGTATGTAATGTAAGATGTATGTTATATATAGCATTACAAAAGGTTGTCAATATAGCTATAATCAATGTGTATAATCAAAAAATCTGAGTAGCTACCTAGGGGGATGGGGTATGATGTCCATCATGAAACCCAAGTAGGAAGGGTAAATGCATGAGTTCCCTCATGGAATTGAAAATTGGTGTGTGAACAAGCAAATACAAGTATCATGTCCATGATACATACAAGAAATCAAACATAAAAATTACATGAGGCATATAAAATAGGTCAAAGGGCTAAAATATAAGGGACATGGGCACATGTCACTAAATCTGAGAATAGAAGACATACAAGGACATGTTCAAATGTCCACATACACAAGAAACAAGAAATTTATCTTAGATCCAAATATAATGACATGTTCAACTATACACATATGTAATTATTAAATCACAAACAAGGGACATGGGCACATGTCTAAGGAATACATGAATGAAAGTGGTGTAGATCTAAAGAACAATGGCATATTCAAATGCCCTCAAATAGAAGCATAGGAAACACAATCAAGTCTAAAATATGAAATCTAGAAATAAAAGTATGTATGAATATAGTATAAATCTATGTACATGATATAATGTAAATATGTTGATTCTAAATTAATGATAGTTATCAAAAACTTTGAGCATGAATAGCAATGATCAATATCAATATATATCAATTCATAAACTATAATGTATAGAATGTAAAAATAGAACTTGGTGGTACAAAATGTGTATAATATGCCCCTAAGTGGGTAGATGTATTCAATGAATAAACTTGGATCAGTGTATATACCCCCAATGGGTAGATGATAGCAATTCTAGATCAATGTAGGGGACTGGAGTCTTTTAAGTAATTTTCAAGCACTTGACAAGGACAAGTGAAACATGTATGTATGATAAAACTGATTATACTAAGATAGATAGCATATGTAATGTCTAGAAATTATAAGAAATGTAAACATGGCAATGCATAAAATATGTAAACTTTGTGGTTTCTAAGTAATATTTGATTATTTTTTTTTAATTTTAACATGTTATATTGTTTTTATATTTTCTAGATATAAGCTATGTACAAGTAACTAAAAATAAACTATGTACAAGAATCAAGAGAGAAGAAAGTATGCACAAGGGGCTAAGAACCATACTAACTGATGAGTCTTAGGGGAGACTCACTATCATCATGACCTGTGTCCAATAAGGGAATTGTGATCATTTGTGTTGTGTTAAAGGGCAATTGCGATCCCATAATATGCTATGCAGAGTAATTCATGTTTGTATCTTTCTGTGTAGGGATGTTATGAATTTGTAGCACTGACTATATTGTCTTGGGCACCCATTTGGTAGAATAAGAAGTTGTAGGTGATGTAGTTACCCTATATAGATAAGCCTAAGAACCTAATGATATTGATCTAGGAATAAAATGAGTGGAGGGAGTTCCTCTATAATCTATGGCATACATCTAATGAAAGGTCTCTCTAATAATGGTCTCTGTGGGAGAGTATGCATATGTGTTGATACTGTAGGAGTATACCTTATCTACACTGGTAGATATAATTAAATATATGATGTATGCATAGAAACTATACTCTAAGCTATAAATCATAACCATGCAAAATCTAGTATTGGTGCTAAAATTGTAACTGGTGACTATGCTAGAATTGTAATTGGTAACTACACTAGAACTGTCTATGGGATGGGTTTAGGATACTCATATAAGACACCCTCAAGTTTGGCCATTTGATTTACATGTATGTAATTCAATAATATATGCACTATAGATGTTAAGGCTTAGATCTATTGTAACCATGACCTACCTAATAATATATGAAATACATTTGTACTAGGTACTACTAGGAACCAAGTTGCTATATGAGTTGGTCCTACCTATAATGGAAGCATAATATCCCAAATAGATCTATGAACATGAATAATTAAACCACTAATGGATGTATATGTTTGAAATACATCCTACTTTGAGTACCCTAAATTCTAAAAAAGTTTCATAGTGCACATACTAATGCTTGACCCTTTGTCAACCATAACATTTTGGATAGGATGACGATCTATGTATGCTTGTGTAAAGAGTACATGTAAATCTATATCATCATCAATAATATCTTTCTTTGATAATGTGATAAGTGGTCTAGGTGTAATTTTAGTATGGTACATACCAATAATGTTTTGTAATGGATGTGCCCCCTCTATAGCTATATGATATGAATTTGGTGGTGGATGTGCTTGATATGTGTATTAAACACCTGATATGCCCCCTACCTCATTCATTATGTGATTTGGAAATGGATCTAAGAATGACTTTAGTGACTTAGCTTCTATTTTTTGTGCTTCTGGTGCCCCTGTGGGTGTGCCCACATCAATCATATTAGACTAAATTAGATATTTTATCTTATACTTTAGGATTATGTATTTATTTGTTGTATAGCCTGGTGTCTTGTGATACTCACAGAATGCATTATATTCATATTTCTTTATAAGAGGTAATTTCATATCAACCTCTTTAATGGGAGGGAGAGATATGACATTGCATTTCAAGAATTGCTATAAAACCCTTATTGGTGTCTCTAGAAGGTTGGTAAATATTCAGCATTGAGGAAAGGATAAAATCAATCTCGAAGATGGCTCATAAGCTGCATTAATTTTGACCTTTTGATCACTCTTATTATCAATGGCCTTTACCTTTTATGTAGGCTTGTTTTATCTCTTAATAGTTTATTTTGATCCATTGGTATACTTGAGTTTACCCATTTTGAGGAGCTTAACCTCTCTTTCTTTGACTATGTGGCACAAATCGGTAATTGTAGGAAACTTCTTGAACAAGATAAATTCATGTAATGTTGGTATTAGATTTTGTTTAAATATGTCCTAAATCTCTCTATCTATCATGGGGATATTAAATTTGGCTAATATAGTCTTGTATCTTAAGACATAATATGTGATAGGCTCATTTGGCTTTTGTTTCAGTTATGCCACTTGTGCATATAATATCTTATCATTAATATTAATGTCAAATTATGATAAGAACATGTGAGTAAAAAGATTTAATGTAATTATATATTAATTTGGTAAATAATAAAACCATTATAGGGCATAATCCTTTAAACTATATGGAAATAACTTAAGCTAATCATTGGACACATAATTCAAGAATGTTGTGTGAAAAGCTTTGAGATGATTCTCTGGGTTACCCTCACCATCATATAATGTTAGCTTAGGTTCCGTGAAGCTATTAGGCAAGGTATTTATTTATATATGATGTGTCAAAGGTGTATATAATGGAATGCTAGATTCTAAGGCATGTGATGGTCTAGTGGATCCCTTATCGAGATGTAATACCTTAGACTATAGAGTATGAATATCATGAATAGATTATTTTACATATAGAGTAGAGTAACTAAACACAAAATTTGTAAATTTCATTGATGGTTGTTGAATTACAATATTAAGTTTTGCTAGTTGAGTTGGTTAAGTTGGCCCAAAAATAGGTGTAACAACATTATTAACTAGGGGAATTGAGGATTGACCATTATTTATTTTATTAATATTTTCCAATATGGATTGTAGTATTTGTGCATGATCAATGGTATGTTCCCAAACTCTATCTTTAAATCCTTATGATATCTCATCTTTTTCATAATTATGTCATAATTCTTAAGTGGAGGGAGAGTGTCTCGATTCCTATTATGTATATCATCTTACTCTTGGTTGTATTATTCATATTCAAATGCATTATCATTGAAATCCACATAATCATGGTGTGCAGGATGCATATATGGAGTTATGATAAGTCACTTATCCATGTTATAGGCTTAAGTAGCAGGAATCTGAATATGTTATATAGGATTACCACCTAGTCTAGCACTTCTTCTTAATGGAAGAGAGATAGATTATTTAGATGGAATCTAGTAAATAAATTGGAATAGAGATTCTAAAATAGAATATATGAAATCTAAAAAATTGAAATCATCTAATGAAAATAGGGGAAAAATGATACAAACCCTAAGAACATCTAGGGTTAGGGTTTTTTGAATTAGGGTTGCTTTACAAAATTTAAATTATATTTAAATAAATTAAACCTTAATGTGAAATTGATTTAATGAGCTAGGTTATGCCAACAAATTAGAAAAATAAAAGTATGTAACCGTAATTTTTTGCACAAAAATTTGGATAAGGAAAACTAGGGTTTTAAGTAATATTTAAAATAAGTTGAGTTCACTAAATGATTTAACCTTTTAGGATTTTACTAGTGTAAATCGTATGTTATATTAAAGGGTTGAGTTGTCTAAATCAATGAAATAATATGAAAAATATCCACTAATTTGTTACATAATTTGACTTGCTTTGATTTTATAAAAATAGTAATAAATATGTGTAAATAGAATCTTATCTAAAAAATAACTATCATGGAAGATTTGGGTGCCAAAAACTGGGTTACAAATAGGTCTGAGTCTCATCAATAGGATTCCCAAGTTAGATTATCTCTTAGATAGTAGTGCCACACATGGATAATAGGGACCCACCTAGATAATATAAGCATGTGGCTCTAGTGTCCTAAAAATGGCACTAGTGTCCTCTTTGTAGGTCTATTCCTAAATTTTAGGAGCACATACACCTATGTTTCTATGTTATAATCCTATGCACATAAAATTTGGAATTTCTAATTGTGCCTAGAGTAGATGATTTAATATGAAAAACCTAATCTTCCTTGAAATTATGGCATGACCTAAAAATGTGTCTTTGTTAATAGGATAGGTTGGACATCCTCAACACCCTATTGTGGAGAGATTTTCCTTCATACCAATACTCTAAGGAGGGATAAATCATGATGTAGTTCTCCATACTAGTGTTTGGCGTAAGTGCAAGTGAATAATACAGTGATAGTGGTCTTGATTGCCTCAAGTGTGCTTGAGATTGTAAATCTTTGAAATATAGGCTTAGGGAAATTGTATATGGTAGTATATAGAAATAGGGAAGAATATGGATTAATAATCTTGATTTGCTCAACTTGTTTCTTGTTTGAATATGATTTTTTCATCTATCATCCATTTAATGGATAGATATCTAATAGTCTTGTATTTATAGTGTTCCATAGATTGTGCAGAATTTAAAATGTGCTTAGGCTAACCTTAGTATGGGTACACATTTGAAAATATATTCATTTAGAGATTTAGGGAAAGGGACACTAGTGACATGTGGCTTTAGTGTCCTTGATATGGTGTCAGCATCCAACTGGTAGACTATTAGGCAAAAATGGTTAGGATTTAGAAATGAATTTTTGGGACTATATTTGAGATGACTAGATATGTTTGGAATTTACACAATGGCTAGAAAAGTGTGATAAAATCTCTAGGATAGGTCTAGGGTTAATTTAGGAATAGTTTGTTTCAAGTAATACTCTTAGCATCCAAATACCACTTTTAGGTGATTACATAGAGTAAGTAATGCATTATGTTCTCTTTCTTCCCATCATGATTTAGATGCTTATTTTGGTGAATTTGAGAATAATACTCAATTTATTAGCTCTAAGTTTCTAACCAAGATGGGTTTTGATGGAAAGTGACTTGGAATCAATGCACAGGGATTGACTAATCCCATGCATGTCAAGGAAAGACCTCATTATGTAGGTTTATAATATTTTAGTGGAAAAAGAGAAGTTGGAGAATGATCCAAGATAAATTAAGCAAGAAAATATTATAATAAAAAAGAGCCTACTTTAATAGATTTACAAAAATAGTCCATACAAGGAGATAGCACACAGTCACTCAATGATAGTGAGAGTGAGTGCAGGTTGGTATCAAGAAATTGATAGAATTTAAATCATGGGAAAATCATCTAGAAAGAATTAAAAACATATAAAAAGAGAAATTAACATCCCAAAGGATGAAGTAAAAAAATTAGCCTCATCAAACTTTCACAAAGGATAAACCTAAAATGTCTAGAAAGCATAAGTATTCCAATGTTTACTTCAATTATGAGAAGAATGGGCCTATAAGACAAACATTTTGGTATGCATATCCATGTTTTTTGTGTGGAATAAATAACCATTATGTGGCCATGTGTTGGAAAATAAAGTCCATCTAAAGGAATCATATGTATTTTTAAGATAAATGAGACAATATATAAAGACCACTTTCCAAGTCAAAATGTGGAGAATGGCATAAGGTCTTATTGTCCATGAAAATGGGAAAGAATTATTTTTCTCATTATAATTTAACTAGATATTGGGTTGACAATATTTGGAAGCTTCATCCATAACTTCATCCAAAAACTTAAAAGGATCCCTATAAGAAAAAAGTTGTGCAAGCACCTACAATCATGGAGGTTGTTCAAACCTATACAAAAAAAGAGGTGGCACATGAAGGAGTTGATCAAGCATAAATAGTTTAAGAGGAAGATCATGAAGAAGCCCATTTATCTAAATAATATCCCATCAAGAGGAAGAAACCAAAAGAGTATAATCCATTATATTAGATAAATAATAAATTATTTTGTTTCATGGATAACATATTTTCATAGTTAAGTTTAGTTGAGGATGAATATGTAACACATAAAAATCACTTTTTGAGTTTCTATTATTGAATAATCATGATTGAAACTAACCCCATGTGTATGATTAAGTGTGGAGGCATATCAATCATTACGAATGAATATGGAGTAGGCATCCAAGTTGAGAAACACATTATGAGCAGCTCATTTTAATAGGTTGTATCATTTTCTATTTTTATATTCTCATGGTTCATGTTGACATTTATGTTAGCATGTTTTTATTACCACTTCTTGTATAATTTTTCAATATGGGTGAAGAGGAACTCAATTGAGAGATAAATCCAAACAAAGTTTCTCCAAGTTAGCTATCAACCGATAGACATGTTGGTAGGATGAAGTGTTCTTCAAAGAGGGAGATGAACTGGCATGAAATCAACATGAGAAGTTCTTCCATGGTGAGTAGTACTCAATAAGAGTACTTGTGTTTTAAGGATGTATGTTGTAATCTATTTTCTTTCATTTAAATATGTTATTTCAATATATGTAAAAAATAATTGTATGCACATTTTTAAAAGACCCATATTTGGGCAATGTTTATAAATGGAATTATGTTTATAATCTATGTATGTTTCATTCAATTATATTACCCCAAGAAGGGAAAATCATACAAGTGGTGACCTATTATAAAACCACTTACTTATTATGCAATTTTATTTTATTCCCTTTTTGAAAATGTTAAAAATAAGGAAAATGCAAAAAAACATCTCTTAATGGGAAAGTTTCATTCTAACCTATAATTAATGCATTGAAGTGGCTAAGAGAATCTACCAAAAAGAAGACCAAGATACCAATATTACAAGAAGGTAATTTTTAATATATCAAAGGGATTCATGAAATCTCTTAACATAGTTTTAAAGGTTTCAATTTGGATAGTTTTCCTCCAAGAGAGAAAAATAAAGTCACCTCCATACATGTAGATATATTTCGTAGCAAACTAGAAACTATATGAGCCTCCAATGATCATAGATCAAGGTGAGAATGTTTAAATTCCTTTTGTTGATGATTATTCTCCTAAATTAATCAATCAGTTATGGGAAGAGGTTGTTCTCAACATAAGAGAGATTTATTCATGAAGGGGTACCTTCGTGTGAGTCAAAAAGGAATGCATCCAAGTAAAACATGATGTATGGAAACTAGAAAGTAAGGGAGTTGTAACTTCACTTATTTTCTGAATGAAATAGATTTTTGGTGTTCAAAAATATTTTAAGTGGGGAAGAGTGATCTAGGAGGATCCACACATTTGACACATTCAGATTGTCTACAATATTTCTAAAACTAATCTCACATTGAAGAACTCTTTGAGAGATTTATAACATAATTTAAATGGATTCATTTCAACATCGTATGTAAAATTTATGTCTTGTTGAAACTGAAGCCAAATTGGTAAAAAATATGGATAGGGTATAGTGATGGCATTATCATGTTGTATGGAATTTCACAAGTATCCCAATCATAGTTTGACACATGGACCAATCAAATGGTTGCATGTGGTGGAGAGAGAATGCAAATGGGTTGGTTTGGGTTTGGTCTATAGTATTTAACAATGTGCCTACTAGTGTAAGACCATGCTATTTTCTAGTTGGGGGCCCTTCAACTATTAGGGTCCCATTTTGTAAGGAGAGGGACCATGTCTCCTTTATTCACAACACTATGGAAGTGTTTTTCCATTTAAACTATGTTTTAGGCCTCCACACAACTAACATGGTAATAAACCTTCAATTTTTAGTAAAGCCAACACATATTCCATGTGGAGACTCCAAGACATAGCTCTAAGATTCAAAGGCCAAGTCCAATTGTGGTCTCATGATTGAGATACAAATCTTGCAAATTTGATTTCAAAACATTGTGTTATATCCATCCCAATGAATGTGGAATAAATCCCCAATGTATTTGAAAATATATCACTTAAAACCACCATGGTATTCCCTTTGAGAATGAGTCCAAGATCTAAGACAAGTCTAGCATGGTCCTTATGACCAGTTAACATGGTAATAAACTCTCTATTTAAATCCATCTTGATATACATTCCCAACACATATGGGACAAAGAGATGGTCTAAATACTAAGTATCATGGCTTGGAGAGACCATTTTAAACTATATTTCATTTGTTATCCCAAACAATGTTAGATTAAACCTATGAAATGTGCTAAAGAAAAGTACAAGTCTTGGAAAAAAAGATAAGCTTGGAGATTGGGGATTCAAACCCATCACCCCACACAACCTATTCATGGGTCTTTATCATTGGTCTATAACCTAGCTCATAAAATTCCATGCAAGAATTAGTATATATCCCTTACTTTTAGGATATCTTAGCTAAAAACAAAGGATAGGAATGCATTATAATGGGAATTCAAACATATCTTTATATGTAAAAAATAAAATGATTTTTATGATACCTTAAATACCTTCAAAACATTATAAAATGAGGAATATTATATTTAAAATGTAACTTCTTACCCTTACAAAGGGAGAGCAAAGAAAGTATATATATTTTATTACATGAGAAGAAAATTAAAGGCCAAGAGCTTGCTGCACAGACCTCTTAGAGATAGTATAGAGAAATTTTATCCCCTTATTGGGACAAAAATCCCATTATTGGGAGATATATCCCCTCATTAGGATATAATTGATGTAATAAAGTCTATTTTTCATCATTTTAATTGATCAATTTGTACTTTAAATGAACCTCAAGATATAGTCCAAGTTGGACAAATTTCATTATCAATTTGATGAGTTTTTTTTTTGTTATTTTAATTTATTGCTAAAGTTTAATTTTAAATGCTGAAGTTTAATTAAATAAGCCAATTTTTACATGTGAAATTGAGAAAAACAAAGTTTAATATCTGAAATTGGTGGATTATTGAGTGTTTGCATAAACTACCTATTTTCATATCACATGGTAGTGAAATAGGGAGGGAAACATGTAAAATTAATCAAATAAGTTAATGGGGTCAAGTTAATATATAATATATTTAAGGAATAATGCAATAAAAAAAGGTATACATAGGAAATATTCTACACATCATAATGAATTCATGGCAAGGTAGAACATGACAATCATGGAGTTGAAACAATGTACCATATCAGTAATAGGTAGAAGCTATCAATACATCTATTGTACACTCTAAAATAAAATCCAACATAAGCCTTATAGAATGTAACACCATAATGAGCATGGTTTGGTAAAACACCTAATGTGAGTAATTTCATGTTTTCAAATCCACTACCTCTATATTAGGAAAAACATACATATTTATTGGCTATTGTGAGTAGAGAAATGCATATAGATTACTAGATGTATATAAATATAGGATTGTGGTGATTAAATATGTTTTTGAAAATGAGAAATTACCATTATTTTTTATAAAGGATAATATACTAATATTATTATATTACTACCTACTAACAATATCTTCAGAATAAATTCTGGTACTAAATTTGAATATGGTTCAAGAACAAAAAAATCAGAAGAGTCATGTTCTACTGGTGAAGAGAGTGTTTCTTGATCTTCATAATCATATAAATAAATCCAATAGAAGAGGCCAAAGTGTTATCATAACATGATGATAGATGTATACATAAATGAATTGCATAAATTTCTGGAAGGGAAATCTACAAGGTTAGGGGAAAAAAATTTCAAGGTGAAGAGTAGGTAATTTTTTCTCTTTCTATTATTTTGTAGGTATTGAAACTAAACAAAATTTTAGATACCAAATTCAAGGATAAATGGAAGTTTTCCATGAATTTTGGTAAATAGGAAGGGGCATATAAAAATAACACAAAAGTGCTGTGAAAAATAGATGTCACAATATTATCCAATAGTGGAGATTAATAGGCATTCGATTTTCAATAACTTGATGTAGGAATATACTGTAGGGTATATATCATGTTGTTTAGTCTTGATGTATATTATAATTTTTTATTAGAACTAATCAATTGAATAAACAAATAGGTGAATAATGATGCATTAAACAATCCATTTAACCCAATATTTAACATAGTTTCCTAGTTTACTTGGTGGTTTCAACATCTAATTACCCATTTACTTTGATAAGATGGATTGGAGATAATAGGGACATTTGGATCCATTATGTAGTGGTAGTTGGAATACACATTGGTTAAGTTCATGTATGAAATTAATCATTTTATTGTAATAATGACTAAAACATTTGATTTAGTCACTAACTAATGGTGTCATATTAGTTTTCTAAAATTTCATATCATAAATATAAAAATATGTGTTATATTATGCTTGTTTGCTAAGTTCTAGGTTGTTATCTTTATTAAGATTTGTAGATATTCCATAAATATTAATTAAGCTAATGGTTATTATTCGAGTTTTTATGCTAGGGATTTCTTCATCATTTTTAGCATTATCCTAATTTATTTAAATGGATCAGATATCTTTTAATAAAAAATGGTTTTAGGATTGCATAATGAAATTTATTATTGAGGAGCAGTATCTTGATTTCTCTTTATTATTACCTTTCCATGACTTAATTATGTTTTGTATAATATATCCTATGTATACCTTCTTTATTGTCTATTTTTTTTAATTTATCAAAGACAAAGTCTCCTCATTAAATTTATATGATAGTTTTTGCATATTTCCCTCCCTATTATGCGATTGACATTTGGTGAGAGAGAGGCATGGTTGTATATTTGAAATAAATTTTGGATATATGACTCCATTTTTTGGATATCCTAAAAAAAGCATATGACACACATGTGATAACATTTTACATGTATCTGGAAGAATATTAAAGTGGATTAATAGATTCATGATCTCTATGCAACTATATTTTTCCTTTCACAACTAGTTTTCATTTCTAGTGGAGACAATGCCAAACTTTGTCCTTTTCGATCATTTTCCCTTTTGATTTCACATTAATTGGAAAATTAATATTCCAAAATTAAAAATGAAAACATATTTATTTCTCAATAATATACTTTTGAATCATGAGCACATATTAGAACACATCTGGGGAGTTAGGAACCTCATACCCCACCATGTAGGGAATTATGGTTTGATAGAGTAGTGGTAATATTCACTTACATGCACAAATGTATTTCTTTGAATAGACAAATTTTAAATATTTCACATATATTTCACTCATAATCCACCACCACATTAATACTAAACCAAGTAATTACAACTTTAGAGAAATCTCCCTTACATGAAACTTTATAACTGTAAGTAGTGGTGCTTCCTCAACGCATTCAAATTAAGGACAATATTAATTCACAAGGTACATATATCAAAATTAGGATGCATTGGATTAAATTAAGTGAAAAATTATTTAAGTATTTTTAAAAATACTTAAGGCCAAATGTGCAATATATAAATTTAGATCCATTAAATAAGCTGACCAGAGGCTAACTGAGGTGCTTGATATAGTTCACAAATTTTTTCCATAATCAACAAAGATTCAAATCTCAAGGACCTTTCCATGAGTGACAAAAATCACTTATATAATGTATTTTAGTGGTCCCTTTCAAGCTCACTCAACCCCATAAATTTTCTTGTTATAGACTTATCTCTATTGAGTATATTCATGAATCTATTAGATAAATGTAAACTGATAAAGCTATAGGTTATGATGGTTTTCCATAGGAATTTTATAATTTTTCATTGGACATGGTAGGAGAAGATCTCTTTCAAGTATATTGTGAATCTTTGAAATCCAAGTCTTTAGTCTAACTAAATCATAAAGGGCATATTAATTTCATTACTAAGATGGTAGACTTGAAGCATCAATTTACACCCTTAGAGAGTGTTCTTAAGGCTCTCTCCAATTAAGCTACACTATGGGAACAACCCCAAGCTATGGGTATCCCATGATAGGTTTGAATCTTCAGATAAGTCCATCTTGCTTTTGATGGATCACCTAAACTAATGTTGTCACAAGGAAAATGGTTAGAAAGGGGAAAAGGGATCCTAAAAAGGCTAAAAGGGTAATGCACCAAATTTAAATGAGAACTCACATAAGCATGAAGTAAAAACTAAGGAAGCATAAGACAAATCTAGCTCACACAATCTCACAAAACTAGCTACTTACATAAGTGTTTCATAAATTAGGTTCAGGAAGAAATGAAAGAAAGCAAAGAGGAGTTCTTAGACTCACTGAGAGCTTGCATCAATGATAGAAAGAACACTAACTTAGACCTACAACTAAATTGAGGACACCTATAAATGAGCAATAAAGAAAGGAAAATAGACATGGAAGATTCTCCTTCACAATGCCATCATGCACAAGCTTTATTAAACATAATTCAGAGGGGAGAAATAGGTAAATAATGTCTTTATTGCTTCAAGAGGTCTTTCATACAAATTTTGATAGGGTTCAACCTTATCAATGAGAGTCTCTTCTCTTCCATAATTTAGAGAGAATTTTTTTATCAAAAGTGAGAGAGAGTACAAAATGGAAAAGAATGAGATATAGGAAAAAGGGGAGAGAGGAGGAGCATGTCATTTAAGATCAATGCTTGAGCTGACATCCCTCTTGATTTTTTAACCATCTTTGATCAAATTAGGATTAAAATTATTTGAAAAGAAATAACTTCTCCATTGTACTCTCCAATCTCCAAATACCTTTGCTTTGATTTTTTATTGCATCTCCACTTTCTTTCATTATGAGGATAAAGTCCTCGTATCCATGAAATTAATAGAGCCATGCCTAAGTCTACTTAAGCGGATGCAAGTACATGTTTGTAAAATATATAGATTTGACAAAGGATAAGACACTCTAAACCTACCCCTACTCCAACTTGAATATAAGTCTTTGATATAGATTTAAAACCAATCTAATTATTGGTTTTCTTATAGTTAATATCCATGAAGTGCTTATAGACTACATAACATCATTATTGAACTATATTAGGTCTAAACAAACCTATTCTAACTCTAAACCTTATGAGAATCAAGAAGACACTGCACATGATAATATACCTTCATGAAACAACATTTAAACCATAATAAAACCAAGACTCCATGCATCGGATCCTCCAACAGAGGTCTTGATTGAGCTTCAATGACGTCCTTTGAAATATTTTCCCTAGTTTGACCTTGGGTTGTATTTAATCTCTATTTAAGTCTCCTAGATTTCAAATTTTAATTTTGGCCATTGATCTTGATCTAGGTCTTCTATATTTATGCCATTTATCATCTCCACATTAATCCCCAAGATACGCTGACTCTTTGACCTCTCACTCACCATTGATCAGCTTCTTTATGATTAAATGCATACCATTGATTTACCTGATAGTTATCTTGGTCATGACACTTGGAAACTATGCATTTGTCTTCAAGATTCACTAAATTTTTGACATTTTTCTCATTTTAAATCTACTTTATTACAATGGATCACACATCATTGATCAACTTGGACCCACTGACTTTATTAGTCACCACATGCCATTAGATCTATGATGTATAATTTAATGTGCTCCATTAGATCTTCTAGACCCATTGACATCATTGATCACCCACTCACTATTATATATTGACTCAATATTCCATGATTTGGACAATTTTTAACCATGCATTCATCCTGGGAATATTTGAATTTAAATGACTATTTCACTAGGCCCAAGTTTGACGTCTGTGCACATGTCCCACTCTGCAAGTTTAAATTTGATATCTTATATCTTGAGATAGAGAACTCATAAATATAAAAAAATTATAGGGGACATTATTGGCATAAAAAAAATAATGTCCATGTTGTCTTTTGGCCGTGAGATTCCTAAGTGAACTTATTAAATTCATGATCAAGCTGACTTGTTTATTTATGTGTGACATACCATGATGGTATGGTCTCTCTAGACTTGTGAAAGGAACTGTTGTCTCTTTATAAGGATATAATGGACTTATAAGACTTTTTAAAACCTAATTCATGCCCTTGAATTCTTGAAATACCATGAAAACCTATTGTTCTTCTTCACTATATAATCCTAGACCTTTTTCCAAGCGTACTTCTCAAGGATTAACAAATTGAATTTTAACCTTAATTAAAGTGTTTCAAAATCTTCGTAAGAAATATGAGGTCTTATTATCTTAATTTTGGTCCACTAATTCTATCCATAACTCTAATTATCTTTTCAAACCATTTAAAGGCAAAATATTCTTATGTGGGCCAAATTTGGCCAACATTTTTGGTGACATCCTACTATTGCATGCCTGTTATGCAAGAGACTAGTAGCCTTGAAATGATCCATTGGGTACATGGATTCATAATATTTTCTCTCAAATTATGTGAAACTAACTCAAGGCTGACCTTTTTTTATTAAAACTTCCTCTTGAAGTAAAAAGGAACACAAAGAAACAAAACAACAACTATGCCCATGGCACTTATTGAAAGGGACACACAACTAAAAGGAAATGTGCATAAGGCACTTAAAGGAAAGCATATAAAATTACTATAATATGTTATAATATCATAAAACAACTGAAAAATCTTCTAATAACAGGGCTTTAAATGAATTCTATTGACTGATATGGCTAATACCTCTCTATCCAATTGGGCAAGCTGAAAAGAATTATGTTTTTTGCATTCATAGATCAAATAAGGACCACTCCAAAAGATATCAAACTTTTTATGGTTACTCAACTTGGACTTATTTAAGTCCCATTTGAGGACTAGGTCCCCTTCCTTGAAGTCCCTTGATGTGGCTCTTTTGTCAAAGGTAGTTTTGACCTGAGCTTGTTGTGACTCAAATGTCTTCATTACAAGGTCTCTAGTTTCTTCAATATCCATAATATATATCATCCTCATTTTCATAGGCTCACTCTCCATCAACTCAAGCTAATGGGATAAGTCTAAGATAGGTTTTTCAAGAGAAATGGTAAATTTGGCTTCCCTTCCATATACAAGGACATATGGAGAATTTCCAATGGTAGCGTTGAGAGTCACTTTATTAGCCCGTAAGGTTTTTATTAGATTTTTATGCCATGTTCTTTCATTTTCTTCCATGGTTCTCTTGATAATCCTTATCAATTTATTTTTTGTGGACTCTACTAGTCCATTACCTTGGGGGTAGTAATTGGAGGATGTGTTAAGGTAGATGCCTAGCTTAAGTTCCCATTCACTTATCTTCATTCCCATAAATGCTAAGGAATTATCTAAACTTATAGTGTCTAGGACAACAAACTTGGTCACTATGATTTCATACAAGTCCAACACTACTATTTAGTTAGATTATTTCAAAGAAATATCCTCCACCCACCTACTGAAGTAGTCAATTTTAGTGAGCACCCATTTATGTCCTACACTTGAAGCTGGATTTATCATATTCATATGAAGTCCAAACCCCATTGCATGAAGGGATATTCCACCTAGATTAGGTTGAGAGGAAAGGCTACCGATTCTTTGTTTGCCTACAAATAGAACACACTTTTGACATTTCTTGTCCCATGCATAGGCATCCTTGAAGATGCTAGGCTAGTAATAACCAACTCTCATTACCTTTATTGTTGTTATTCTTGGAAAAAAATGGCCTCCTATAGGTCCATCATGAAACTACTCCAAAATTGTTGTCACTTGATCATCATCTACGCACCTAAGGAGTACTCCATTTAGGTCCCTTCTAAATAAAACCCCATTAACTAATGCATAAGGTATAGAATGGAGTCTGAAATACCTTATTTTTTCATTGTCTAAACCTTGGGGACATTCACTTATTACCAAGAAATCTGTCATATAATGGAACCAACTATTGTGAGGTGGAGCTGCATCTATATATGAGTTATCTTGTGTCACCAAAACAAATCTTTATCTTCTTTAAGATCATATACCATATCCTCACACAAGCCTTTACCTCTTACCAACTTGGTGACTTTTATTTCCACATCATACTCCATGACTTTGGCAATCTAGCCTACTCTTTTCTCATCCATGTCTTTGTTAAGGAGGAAGTTCATAACTCCAAGATGAGATACCAGAAGATAAACCTTGTTATTGGAAATCATTGACCTAAACTTTTTGAGGATTCTCAAATTTGAAAGAACCTATTTTAATATGAAAGTATACCTTACCTCATATCCCTCTAGCCCTTGACTATAAAATGTAATTGGTTGCTCAAGTCCACCATTATTTTGCATCAACATAGTTGATATGTTTTCAACATTGGTAAAGATGTACAATATAAAATCCTTTGATAAATAAATATGCATGAGCAAGTGTGCTTAGGTAATGGCTTGTTTGATGACCTCAAATGCTAATTTACCTTCATTTGACCAAATAAATACTTGGATATACTTTAGCATGGTGTTGATGGGTTTGACCAAGGTTACAAAACTAGGTATAAACCTTCTCATAAAGTCTATTTTCCTAAAGAATCTATGGAATCCTTTCTTGTGTTTGGGTAAAGATAGTACTAAGATGGCACTTATTCTATTAGGGTCAATAGATAATCCTTCCTTTGAGATAATGTGACCCAAAATTTTCCCTTCATGAATATTAAATACACATTTCTTGGGATTTAAAAAGATCTCATACTCTCTACATCTTTGGAATATCAACCTTAGATGGTCCATGTGCTCACTAGCCTTCTTGGAGAAAATTATGGTGTCTTCCAAATAAATTAGTACCATCTAATTCAACAACCCTTAGAAATCCATGTCCATGGCTCTTTAGAACATTTCTCTTATATTTGATAATCCAAAATACATCTTTTGGTAAGCATATGTGCCCCACTTTGTGGTGAAGGCAATTTTATATAAATCTTCCTCTCTTACTAGCACTTGGTTGTAACCTGAATACCCATCCAAAAGGGAAAAATGTTCTGAACCAAAAACTATATAAAGGAGTTACTCCATGGATGGTAAGGGGTAGAGATCTTGCAAAGAGATCCTATTCAGATCCCTAAAGTCAACACATAATATGATTTCCCCACTCTTCTTCCTCACATGTACCAAATTGGCTACCCATGAAGAGTGCTTAATGGGAAATATGATCTTAGATTTAATTAATTTGGTCAATTATTTCCTCATAATCTCTTATATTTTGGGGTTTATAAGCCTCTACTTTTGCCTAACATGCTTGACATTAAACTATAGTTATATAGTGTGTTGGGCCAACTTGGGATCAAAGCCTCTCAAGTCACTATATTCCCAAACACATATGTCTACATATTCTTTAAAATTTTCTATGAAATCATGCTTTTCATCTTTAGTGATTACATTTACAATCTTAAGGATCTTGTCTTTGAAGATAAGGACTCCTTCATATTTCTCTTCACTTGTTGACATCACTGCCTTATCTTTTCTCATATGATCTCCCTCATGGAAAAGATCTTCAAGGGTGACAAGACCTTTAGGAAGCTTGTTAGATCTCAATAAAATAATTTTCTCCTCATACTAATGCTAAAACTTTTCATAGTTTATAGAGGAGAATTCTACTTCTTTCTATAATAAATAGGCAATCTTTTGTCATTATCAAAGCCTTGTCAATGAGCTTCATTGTCTACCACTGATGGTCTTACCACAAATTTGGCATGTGGCTATGCCTTGGTATTTTTTAACTCATTTTGGATAACAAATTAAGCTCCCATAGATACCAAACTATCACACTATCCATTTTGTTTCCTTGGTACTGCTTGGATGTTAAAGGCCTCAAAATCCTTAATTAGGTTCTACACTCTATGTTTATAATACTTCATCAAGGGATTTGTGGTGATATTCTAAAATTTAACCTTGAGAACTATCAACACACTATCCCCATAAACTTGTAATTGTTTAATCCCTCTCTTATTATCCCATTTAAGGCCATGGATAATACCCTCATATTCTATTGCATTGCAAGAGCAACTGAATTTGCTCCTGTAAGAAGAAAACTATTTGTTATTAAAAGGGGATACTAACATTGCACTTACACCCACTCCATGTTTGCTCCTTGAACCATCAAAGAAAAATTTCCATAAGCCACTAGAGTCTTTTTAATGCCTTATGAGGGATTTCATGGATTTATTCTCTTCATTTAAGTAGTATACACCCATGTCCCTTTATTCAACACCTTTTAATGTTTAATGTTTAATTGTGCAATGGGCTCAACCTTGATGGACACTTTGGTCCTATATCTTGTTTTAAATGTTATGTATGACTAGTCTGCTACCAGATAACCTCTAATCTTTGTTATGAATTATCTAAATAAGAATAGTTCAAAATGAGGAGGCACATCAAGGATCAATGCATCTTAAACCACTGAGACACTAACACAAGCATGCAACATCAATTTGAGATATATGATTATGCTAGACGGCTTAGTGGAAGAACCATCAAGTTATATGACTCCTTTATACTAGGGCTCATATTTTTGACCAAGTTGATTAGTTATGGACTTTAGCATTATTGAGGTGCTAGCCTCATTATCTACCAAACAATTATGCACTAAAGAGTCACTAATTATTATTGAAATGTAGAAGGGAGTAAGTTTGACCACCTTACATCATTACCCTTCACTAGGTCCGTTGGTTGCATTGATGAGAACCACATTCTCTTTGAATGGTGTTTTCTCATAAACATTGATTATTGACAACCCTTCCTAAAAGATGTCCATCTATTCATGCATGAAGAGCATATCCCACATTGGAATGCTCACATTGTACTTTTCATTTGTTCCACAATGTTGATGGGTATACCACCAACATTTGTTTGTGCTTTCAGAGCCACAACTATACTTTAGATTTGTCAGTTTTGGGGAAAAAAAGCATTTGTCTAATTTTGATTCCTTAAAGCCACTAGAACCTTTAGAACATCAACAGGTTCATTTAAATTTTATATTGAAGTAGTAATGGTATTAATCTCCTTGACTACTTCCTGGTTACCATCCATGTTCCCTCTTTCAAACCTTGTATTTGTTACCACTAGAATGTATGCCTGACTAGAACTAGCCTGTTGATTGAGTGCATAACACTCTTCTTGCTCACATTTAACCATTGTAGAACCTAACTGGCTTGGTCTTTTATTAGGGATTTGACCTTGTTGAGGCTCCTCTAGTTTTGTCATCATGGTCACCTTTGTGTTCTGAGCCATAAGAGCTTGATTGTACCCATAATTGGTAGCCTACTACCATTGATCATTGAAATCTTGACTGAAATTAGTGGTTGGAATAATGGATTACCCAAAAGACTGATTCCAAGGCATCATACCCTTAGCTTCTTAATAAATATTGTTTTGAATGGGGACCAAAGTGTTGGAAGTGTTTGTAACATTTGGATTATAGTTGTTTTTCCTAACATAGTTAGGTTGCCCTTGTCCTTGGCTTTGACCTTAGCCTTGGCCTTGGCCTTGAAAGTTTCCTTTGTAGGGTGGTCTATTTTCTTGATAATATTATTTTTGAGGTTGATATGAGGCTTAATAAGGCCTATTTAAAGCTTTCTACCTCTTAGCATTCACCAGTTCATTTCCTAAATATTAAAACATGCTCTTAAGCTCTTGAAAATTTTTGTGTTCTTGGGAATCACTAGATTGATTAGTGGAAACCTTATCTTGCTTTGATGATGGTATAAAAATAATTTTAGGCACAAGAGGAATGATAGTAAGGGGAAGAATAGAAATATGTGGTGGTCTAATCTTAGGGAACAAAAGAATTGGTGGCCTAGGTGTAATCTTGTCAGCCTACACTAGATAATGTTCTGCTCTAATTTCCACCTCATATGAATTTGGAAAAGTTTTTCCTCTCATATACTAGATCATTACTATAGTGTCACTATTTAGGGCCTTTAAAATATAAATAAAGGCAAAGTTAGGGGTAGGCCTAATATAGACTAGGATTCTCTCCCAATTATTTTAGAACCTTGAGTTGAAGTCTTGGATAACTTCATGAGAGACTCTTTGAATTGTGGTTGATTGCTCTACAAGTGACAAATGGTCAATTTATCTTCAAATCTCTTACACAATTCATCTCCTAATTAATCCCATGTGGAAATGGAATTAGCAGTAAGGATTCTATATCAATTTAGGGCTTTACCTTTGAAATATATGGCTAATAACCTAATTGCTACATTTTCCTCATTGACATTATGAATGTTGAAAAAATTGGCTACATCCATGAGGTATTCTTAAGTAGTTTTAGATTGATATCCAATAAAATAAGGGACACTTTTCAGAGTTGATACTAGAATAGGATCATATTGATGGAGTTCTAGAGGACTTTGAACATTGAAAGCTACAAAGGGAAAGCCCTAGGGGCTGCCATGGTAATAAAAGGGTTTTAAAAAGATCTTCTTGTAGGGGTAGGCCCTAGAATTGACTTAGGAACAAATTTGCTTTTATATGGGTGTGTATTAGCAAATCTTAACCTTTTTACTGAGTTTAAAGGCAATTCAATGAATTAAAATGGAATAACTCTAGAAGCTAACCTTATAGTCACCTTTGGCATGAGATGTAATCATTGCTCTACTACTAAAATTTTTGATCTTCTTTTGGAGTCGCCAAATGTTGTTGCTTGGAAGCTATGACTGTTAAAGATTGATCAAACCAGCATCAAACTTTATCCCATATTCTTTGAAAGTAAATCCCATTGGGCATGCCATAAAATGTTGTAGTATCAATTTTCACCCTTGAAGAGGGTTGTTTGGTCTCTCTCTAATTGAAATACAATATGGGAATAACCCCAAGATGTGGGTATCCTATGATAGGGTTGAACCTCTAGAGAAGGCCAACTTTCTTTGGATGGTTCACCTAAACTAATGTTGTCATAAGAAAAAGGGTTAGAAAGGGGAAAAAGGCTCCTAATAAGGATAAAAAGTTGATGCACCAAATTTAAATGATAACTCACATAAGCATGAAGTAAACACTGAGGAAGCATAAGACACTGCTAGTTCACACAATCTCACAAAACTAGCTAATTGCATAAGTGTTTCATAAACTAGGTTCAGGAAGCAATGAATGAAGGCAAAGAGGAGTTTTAAGACTCACTAAGATCTTGCATCAATGATATAAAAAACACTAACTTAAACCTTCAACTAACTTAAATACACTTGGAAATGAGCAAGAAATAAGGATAAAAGACATGGAAGATTATCCTTCACAATGCCATCAAGCACAAGCTTTTCTAAACATAATTCAGAGGGGATAGATAGGTAAATAAAGTCTTTATTGATTAAATAGGTATTTCATACAAATTTTAAAAGGGTCTAACCTTATCAAATGAGAATCTCTACTTTCCTAGAATTGAGAGAGAATTTTTTATCAAAAGTGACAGAGAGAACAAAATGGAAAAGAATAAGAGATATAGGAGAAAGGGGAGAGAGGGGGAGCATGCCAACCAAAATCATTCATTAAGATTCCATCCCTCTTGATTTTTTAACCATATTTGATCCAATTAGGACTAAAAGGCTTCGAAAAGAAATAACTGCTTCACTATACTCTGCAATCCCCAAATCGCTTTTCTTTGATCTTGTACTCCATCTCCATTTAATTTCATTAATGAAGACAATGTCCTCATATCCATGGACTTGATAGAGCCATGCCTAAGTCTACTCAAGTGGATATAATTACATGTTTGTATAAGATATATATTTTTTAAGGACAAGACACTCCAAACTTGCCCCTACTCCAACCTAAACATAGGTCTTTACTGTAGATTGAAAACCAATCCAATTATTAGTTTTCCTATAGTTAATATCTATGAAGAGCTTAAAAACTACATAACATCATTCTTGAACTATATTAGGTCTAAATAGACCTACTATACCTATAAACTTTATGATAATCAAGAATCCACTACACATAAGTATCTCCCTTCATGAAACCATAATAAAACCAATTTTGCATGCATCAAATCCTCCAATAGATGTCTTGATTGAGCTTCAATGGCATCTTTTGAAATATTTGACCTAGTTTGACCTTAAGTTGAATTTGTTCTCTATTGAAGTCTACTAGATTTTGAATTTTCATGTCAACCATTGATCTTGATCTAGGTCTTCTAGATTCATGCCATTTGTCAGCTTTTCCTCGCTCACCATTGATCAACTTCATCGTGATTAAACATGCACTATTAATTTACCCAGTAGTTACCACAGTCATGACACTTGGTAACTATGAATTTATCTTGGAGATTCATTGACTTATTGAAAATATAATTTGGTATAATGGATTGTGTATCATTGATAACTATGGACCCATTTATTTTTTTAGTAGTTATCTACTATTAGATCTTTGATGTATGATTTAATGTACTCCGTTGGATCTTTTAGACCCACTGACATCATTGATCACCCTCTTTCCATTGGATATTGACTCAAGCTTCCATGATTTGGACACTTGTCATCCATGTATTTATACTTGAAACATTTGAATTTAAATGACTATTTCAAAAGGCCCAAATTTGACATCTATGCACACATGCCACTACGAAAGTTCAACTTTGAAAGCTTATATCTTGAGATAGAGAACTCATCAAGATACAAAATTTGTAGGGGACCATCTCAACATAGAAAAAATCATGTCCATGTGGTCTTTTGGCCCTGAGAGGCTTCCTAATTGAACTTATTATATTCACAATCAAGTTGACCCATTCATTTTTGCATGGCGTGCCATAATGGTCTAGTCTCTCTAGACTTGTGCAAGGAACTATTATCTTTTTAGAAGGCTCTAATGGACTTATAAGGCTTTGTGAAACCAGATTTATGCCCCTAAATTCTTAAAACACTAGGAAAACTTGTTGGTATTCTTCACTTTACAATCCTAGACCTTTTTTCAAGCGTACTTCTCAAGGATTAACAAATTGGACTTTAAGCTTGCTTAAAGTGTTTCAAAAACATTGTAATAAATATAAGGTCTTCTTCTCTTAATTTTGGTCCACTCATTCCATCCATAACTTTGATAATCTATTCGAACCATTTCTAGGCAAAAGATTCTTATGTGGGCCAAATTTTGCCAACAATTACTAAACTACTAACTCTACCTAAGAATTTTCAATTTGTTCTAAATTTCTTATTGCAACTTATCTTTATTACTCTTATTTTTTAGTTCCTTCTAAAAATTCCTACCATAAGTTATAGAATCTCCTTAGAGATTTCATCTAGGATATCTCTTATTATAGGAAGGGTTTTCATAACATAACTTGGAAATATTATCTCCTCCTAAAAGACATTGGAGGTTTTGGTCTATTATACATTAGTCCCTAAGGCACTGCTTTGTGAATTGTTGTCATCAAATTATGCATCCTAGGATGTTCTATGAAATTATTTCAATTTGATGAAAAATTGAATCATCCCTCAATTTTGTGGGAAATTATAAGAGATATGAGTCTCTAGGATTGAAAAAGGGGCTAGCTCCCTGAATTCTTCTCTAAGTGTTTATCACCTAATCTATTGCTTGTTCATGAAAAGAGTCAATAGTTTGCATAAAATAGAAAAAGTATGCTAAAGAGGTAATCCACCAAGAATTTATCCCATTGACTCTCACACTTATACTAAATAACAATGATTTCCAAGACTAATTATATGTATTTAAAGATCCTAACATATTTTTTCAATGTAAAGGTAACATGCTTGAAATAATCAACAAAATGGTCGAACTAAGGGGTAGATTGCACACCATAGATAAAATTGCATAATTAAAAGAAAATTAAATGAATTTAACACAATTCACATGACCTAATAACATCAAAACCTTTGTTCAAACATGAAGGATAAATGGATTAAGTATTATGCTATCACTTGGCTCCACTATACATCGCTCACATACCTAGACAAAAGTTTACAACTCAAAATTGGTCTTGTATTCAATTTCCAAAAGCAAAGTGCAATGTCATTTCAGTAGGGCTTCACCATACCAAAAATGTGGTTATCTAAAATGGTTGAAATGGCCTAATTTATATAACTTTGAGGAAGATCAAGAAAGGGGAAGCTAAAAAGGCACAAGGACATGTGTCCACATCTAAGAATCAGTTATAGATGGATGAATGGATGGATGGATGGATGGGGTGAGCCATGCCATGTCAAGAGTCTTACTTGTCTAAAACTAGTTATGAGAATGGGAACAAGTGGCATCAAACCTTAAAGAGTGGCACATGAAACTATTTCTATTGAAGATCATCCATGAGTGTTTTAAACTAAAAAGAAAAGCTGACACATTGCATTATTGGAACTCATAACAACAGTTAGAAAATGCTCTTTCTAACTGCTAGTTATCCTTTTGACACCTATATTTGTTGATCTCATAAAAACTCTTTAATTTGGTCAGCCTCTAGTAATGACTTGATCTGTCAACCTATCCATTTTACTTATTTTTTCTACTCTCATGTTCTTGCCAAGTCTTTTAAATATCAATGACTATTTCTTGTAGTTTGAAATTGACATTCTGTGGGCCACCACCTTTTAGGTATTTCATTCAAACTTTTGTCTTGACCCTTTCTTGTGGACAATTTTATCACAAGAATTCATTAGACAATCATTTTGAAAGAATTCATTTCTTCGGTCTTTCCACTTGTTCATTTTATTCAAACAAAAAGTCTGAAGGAATTCTTATGTTTTATTTCCTTCAAACAAAATGTCTGAAGGAATTCTTTGATAGTTTATTTTTAGTCACTTATCCTCTTCCTTTCTTATGGATTTTTTACTGGTCCCTTCAGATAAGTTAAAATTACATTCAAAGAAGTTGTAATGGTCATTCTGGCTTTTAGAAATGATCCTTCAAAATGTAGGTGCCCCTTCAAAAAAATGAAAGTGACCACTTTCCAAAGAAAATACCCTTCAAGAAAGTTGCAAGTGATCCTTCATAAAAATTGAAGTGGACCTTTTCTTGACAAAAGATGCCCTTTAGAAAAAACTAAAGTGTCCTTCAAAAAAATGAAAGTGCCCCTGGAAAAAGAGAAATGTACCTTTTGGACTTTTTGTTTGGTCCATTTTACTAGAAAAGTGCACTTCAAAAAAAAGAAAGTGCCCTTTGGAAAAATTACAAGTGTCCCTTTTGGCTTGAAAGAGTCCTTCAAAGAAGTTGAAATAGTCCTTCAAAAAAATTATGTAGATAAATTTTCTAAAAGAATTCATCACTTGGTTGAAAGAAAACCTAAAGAAATACTCTTAAGAAAAAGCCTCAGATAAAAAGTCTGAAAGAATTCAGCAAAATGATTCAGACCAAAAACCAAAAAGAATTAGGCAAGGATTAAAACAAAGGCCAAAAGGACTTTCCTAAAGAAATAACACTTAGTATTTTTGTAGGATTTTCCAAAGAACATTTCTTTTGAAGAAAACTTAAGTACTAGTCTTGGCCAAATTTGAAAGGTGCAAACTTGGGGATGGAAATTGGCCAACATTCTTGGTGATTCCTAGGTATGCCATGCTCGATATGCCTAAGACCAGTTGCATAAAATACTCCATTGGGCATGGAGTCATGAAAATGAGCACTTAGATTTTCCTTAATAGACCTTGAATTGACTACAAGACAATGACATTACACAAGACACACATAGGAAAAGACACACTTGTGCTACTAAACACTTAGGGAACACAAATAAAAATAAAAGAAACATGCATGTGTCAATTAGGAAACTTAGGGAACACAAAAACTAAAACAAAACTAGACTAAACACACACACCTATGCTACTATTTACAAGATAGACCTAAAAGGACTAATAGTAAAACTTCAGATGTATCCCATTCACAAGGATACGCAATTCTTCTCCATTCATCTTTGTTAGCTGAAAGGAGTTGCTTTGCTTGCACTTGATGATGATGTAAGTTCCACTCCATAAAGCATCAAAATTTATATGTTTACTCAATTTTTCTTTATCTTCATCCCATTTTAGAAATAATTCACCTTCCTTAAACACTCTTGTACTTGCTCTTTTGTCAAAGGATTTCTTCATGAGTACTTGGTGGTGTTCCATGGTCTTATGTGCATTGTTTGTTTATTCTTTCATTTGTATTAGTTCTATCAATCTAACTTCCATTAGAGTATTTTCTAGCAGTTCTAGCTGATGTGAAAGTCCTAGAGCATGTAGCTTTTGAGAGATAGATAACCTAGCTTCTCTCCCATAGACAAGAACAAAAGGAGAGTTACCGATTGCTCTCGTAAGAGTGATCATATCAACCCATAAGGTTATCTTAAACTTGGTGTGCCATGCTCTTTGATTATTCTCTAATTTCATCTTGATGATCTTGATGAGGTTCTTGTTAGTAGACTCAACCAATCTATTACCTTCAGGGTAATAGTTGAATGAGGTACTCAAGTAAACTCCATTCCTATTTTCCCACTCAAAATTTATAACACTAGTAAAATCAAGTGAATTATCAAAAATGATAGATAGGGGACCCCAAATATTGTTATGATATCTCATAAAACTCCAAAATTGCATTTTTATTTGCCTCCTTCAATGTAACAACTTCTACCCACATTGTGAAGTATTAAGTAGCAATCAATATACATTTGTGTCCAACACTTGATGGAGGGTTGATCATACCAATGAAGTTAAGGCCCCATTGCATGAAAGGCTGGTCCACTTAGACATGATTTAATGGAAGGGTTGTAATTTTATGTTTGCTTATAAAGAAGGCACATTTAGGACACCTCCTAACCTAAGAGTATCAATTTTTGAAAAGGCTAGGCCAATAATACCATACCCTCATTACCTTTATAACTATTACTTTTAGGTAGAAATGACCTCCATCTATACCATTGTGAAACTTTTCCAACAAGATGCCAAATAGATCATTGTCAACACACCTTATTAGCACACCATTCACATCCTTCTAAAAGAGAATACCATCTACATGATAATAAGGAATGGTTTGCAATATAAAATACCTTATTTGTGACTTATTCAAACCATAGGACAATCAGTATTTTGGAAGAAACCAATAATGTCTTATGTCCAACTTTGAATTGGTATGCGACGAACTAGTTGAGGATGAGCTTGATTGACCAAAACTTATTCCTTTGGCCCTTGAAGATCTGAATCTAGATGTTCATAGAACCCATTTCCTCTTACCAAGTTGCTTGATATCAACATCATACTCCATTACCTTTTTTATCCACCCAACTCTCTTCTCAATGAGATCTTTGCTTAAGAGGAACTCTTTGGTGCTAGGATGAGAGACCATGACATGTATCCTATTGTTTGAAACCAAGTGCCTAAAATTTTTCAACCCTCTTATCATAGTTAGAGCCTACATCTTAATAAATGTGTACTTGGCCTCATAATCCTCCAATCCTTGACTAAAGAATGCAATGGGTTGTTCAATTTCCTCATCATTTTTTTCCATTAGAATAACTAAGATTGTTTCAAGGTTAGAAAAAGTGTATATTATGAAATCCTTGGAAAATTTTGGGTTCAAGAGAGTAGGATATTGGGTAATTATTTTTTTATTCCTCAAATCTATTCTTACCTTCCTATGTCCAAACAAAAGCTTGGTTCTTCTTGAGCATGGCTATAATAGGCTTCACCAAAGTAGCAAATCCCAGAATAAACCTTCTTACAGAGTTGATCTTTCTTAATAATCTTTGCAAACCTTTCTTGTGTAGAGGCAAAAGTAGACCTAGAGTGGATTCAACCCTTTCACGATAGATAGTCAGGCCTTCCTTTGACACAACGTGACCTAGTAATTTGCCTTCATGAATAATAAAGATACATTTTTTTGGATTAAAATAAACTCTAAAATCTAAACACTTATCAAAGAATTACCTTATATGTTTCATGTGGTCATAATCATCTTTATAAAAAATAGTTATATCATCAAGGTATACAAGAAAAAACTTATTAATCAAACCTTTAAAGGCCATGTCCATTGCCCTTTATAATGCAGCACCAACATAAGATAAACCAAAAGGAATATTTATATATGAAAATACTTCCCTTTTTTGGTGAATGTTATCTTGAACTAATCCTCCTTATTCACCAATGTTTGGTTATACCTGAATAGCCATCAATTAGTGAAAAGCATTGAGAACTTGAAACCAATTAAAAAATTTGCTACATGGAAGGTAGTGAATAATGGTCTTTGAGTGAAACTCTATTTAGATCCCTAAAGTCCACACAAAGTATGATATCTCCACTCTTATTTTGAATAGGTACAAGGTTAGCAACCCAAGTTGAATACTTGATAGGAAAGATGATCCTAGACTCAATCAATTTGGTAAGCTCTCTCTTCATGAGTTCTTCTATTTTGGGATTGATAGGTCTCTATGTTTTCCTAGCTGGTTTAGCTCCAAGTTATAACTCAATGGTGTGATTAGCTAGACCTAGATCAAACCCTTTCAAATCCTTATATTTCCATGAAAATATATCATGAAATTATTTACACAATTTAATGAAGGCTTATCTTTCAGAAAGAGAACAAATCTTACCATTTTTTAGAAGTTTGTCGTTAAATATCAAGATTCTTTCATAGTTCTCTTCCTTTGTAGACATGCTTATCATTTCTTTCATTATTTGATCATCTTCATTAAACACACTCTCCAAATTAAATAGCCCCTTTGGTATCTTGTTTGTCTTTAGTTGGATAACTTGTTCTTCATATTGATTGTGAAGCTTCTTTTGATTCTTTGACAAAAATTTTGCTTTATTTTGAATGAAGTGTACAATGTGTTTATCACTCTAAAACACTTACCAAGACACTTCATTATCTAGGATTAGTCTCACAATGACTTTGATGTGAGGTTTGTATTTCTTTTTACTTACATCAGCCACTATATCAAATTGTGCTCCTATCACAACCAACTTGTTAGCATGTTTATTTGAGTCTCTTGGTATAGGCTGGATATTGAAAGCATCAAAATCCTCAATTGGTTCCCACACCCTATGCTTGTAAGACTTAATTAAAGGGTTCTTGGCTGTAGCTTGGTTTCTCACTTGATGTATAATCAATTCACTATCTCCATATACTTTTAAATTCTTTATTCCCTTTCTCTTTGCCCATTGGAGGCCATGAACCAAGCCTTCATATTCAACTACATTACAGGTAAAACTAAAATGGAATCTATATGAATAATAATAAAATTTATTTGAAGGATAAACCAACATGACACCAGATCCTTCCCCTACCTTGCTTATAGAGCCATCAAAAAACATTTCCCAAATCCCTTCAAGTTCATGATTTACATTAGTGAGTGATAGTATAGGAGTGTTTTTCTCATGCATACAATATACTTCTAATTTAGTTTCTTCTATGAATGCATAGGGATCTTACTCATAATTTTTATTAACATACTCATCAAGAAAAAGGTCAAAAATACCTTCAAGGGGAAAGGATGTTTCACAACCAATGGCACCTTCTTCCTGCTCACTAATCGTATAATTCTGATTTGAATTTATCTCCACATATGGTTCAATGTGGAACCTTGCCAAGGGATATGTTTTTATAGTCACTTTAGCTCCATGTTTTGTTCTAAAGGCTATAAAATATCAATCAAATATAATTTACCCTCCAATCTTAGCCATGAAGTCTCTTGACAAGTAAATAGCAAAATGAGTTAGAAGATCAACCACCATAATGTCTTGTAAGATGGGGAAACTTAAACAATCATGCAAGAAGACTTTAAAACCTTTAAAAAACCCAACATCTTGGCTAGAGTTCCATTAATTTTTAATACACCCTTGATATGAGGCTCATATTTCAGTCCCAATTTTTTAGCAACCACTTTAGGCATAACTATGGTACTGGCCCCACTGTTTACAATGCAGTTATGAACCAATTTATCTCCCATAATGAGTGTGAGGTAGAAAGGTTGAGGATTTTCAAATTTGGTAGATGGTTATAAAACATAATTAGTTATGTTGGTAAGGGATACACCATTTTATCTTGCAACCTGAAGGACTAGATGTATGCTTAAGAGTTATTCTTGTAAAAACCCCTTTTGGCCATGCATATGCAATACTTCCCAAAGAGAAATGCTAGTTTTGGTATTATTAAAAGAATAAATAATATTTAGAGAGGAAGTATTCACCTTTTCTTTCACTTTGGAAGGAAATGATGGAACTTAAACTTGTTTTACTAGAGGTTTGGTATGCTTTCTCACATTTTGACTTTGAGGAGTAGTATGACTAGTAGGATCTGCTACATTGGTACTTACACTTTATGGCCTTGGAGAGGTAATACCTAGAATCACTTATACTTTTGGAGTATCTCCTAAATCCTTATTTTTATCCCTTATGTTGGATACAACTGATGTATTTTGATTTAACACATAATCATATTCTACTTAGAAGTTCATAAAACTAGTATTGTGACTGCTACCTTCTCCTTGAACATCTCTATGCATGAGATTTGCTTCTTTTGATGTAACATAAGGGGTAGATCCTTATTAAGTTACTAAATCTTGATTACATTTTCCACCATTGTGAATAAAATAAGCTTGATATTTCCCCTAATGATCCAAATGCTCCTCTCCTTAAACTAGATTAGTGCGGACTAAAACAACAACCTTTATCAATGAAATAGAATTAGGATTATAGGTGTTGGGCTCCCTATTGAAACCTTGTTGCCTTGTCCTCTTCCTTGATTAGTGTATTGAGGTAGAGGTATATGGCCTTGCTAAGGATAGTATTGAGGATTGGGTGGAGAATTTTCATACATTTGTGCCTGCTTGAGCTAGGCTTGTAAAGATTGAATCATCTCGTCCTTATATATAGCATCATCCACCTTCTTGGGAGCAATTCTAGGTTTGTCATTAGTATTATGAACTTGTGCTATGCTTGGGTATTCAACTAAATCATGAGAAAAAAAATCCATGGAGACTCTTGGAGGTAGTTTACCAACTTGTATCAGACTATTCTCAACTTCAATGGTTATTTCATATGCCTCAAGTAAAGTAAATCCTCCCATTTAGTATAACATTACTACTACATCAGTGCCAATAGCCTTAAGATAGGTGGGGAATACAAATCTTGGAGGAGGCCTCATAATAGGTGGCAACCTATGCTATGTTATTTGAAATATCTCATTGAAATCTCCCATGGATTCATTAAGACCTCTCTTTATCACATTTAGTTAGTGAATTAGTGAAGTATGGTCACTCTTATTTTTGAACCTATTTACCAACAACTCTCCAAAACTATCCCAATTAGTAATATATCCACCTTCCAATGTCCTATACCAATCAAGTGCCTTCCTCTTTAGAGACATGGAAAGTAGTCTAATATCTATGTTAGCTTGGATGATATTGTGGAAATTTCAAAATTTTGGAATGTCCCTAATGTTGGGGATTAACCAACAATGTTGATTACAATATGCAAGCAATTAAACGCGAAATTAACCAGAATGATAAGTAACTAGAATGATAAATAGCAAACAATAAGAGATACAAGAAACCACCTTGAAAACTTGTATTAAACTCTTTACAGAAGGAATACAATTGAAGAAACTTCTTTTCTTCCACACCTCTCTAAGATGTATGGATCTCTATCTAGATCTCTTTCCCTCAAGAAATCTCTCTCTTAATTACAATCAAATCCAACAACCTGGAATGATTCACATATACAATTTTGTACTGTTCAACATTAATCATACCATAAGCTAAGAAGAATTATCCTATTATATAATAATTAGGAAACATGAGCATGCATTTACAATGAATAGTTATGCCTCTTAAACAAGGGCTCTAAAATAGTCTTACTAATAATAGAGATGCAGACTTAAGACTATCACTTAATCCTAACATGCAAACACTCGGTTCTATCCACGGAAATAGATTTCTGGATGCACAGGTAACCGATGTCAGTTCCTACCTATTTGCCTATGACCGACATCAGCCGATCTCTACTGGCGTCGGCATCTCCTGGTCTGCTTCTGACTAACATCAGTCACTCCTGACCGACGCCAGTGACTATGTGATCCTGCAACTTTGTAAAATGCTCCTTTGGTGAAGCTTTTAGCTCCACACCTTAACAATATCCCACTTGGAAATAAACAGTTGCACCAGTACCTGTACAGCAACATCTTTTAGCTCTTCCATCTTTAACTCAATCATGAAGACCAACAGAAGTTGAATGAAGATTCAACTTCTCCTTTGTTATTGGCTTGGTTAATATATCCATAGGATTCTTATCTGTATGGATCTTCTCTAGCTTCAACTCACCATCCTCCAATACCTGTCTTATGAAGTGGTACCTAAGCTATATATGCTTTGTTCTTGAATGAAAGGCTGAATTCTTAGCCAAATGAATTGCACTCTGACTATCACTGTATAATCTGCAACTCTCTTGCTCCTTTCCAAGCTCTTCCATGAACCGTGTCATCCATATCATCTCTTTGCTAGCCTCTGTGACTGCAATATACTTTGCTTCTGTAGTTGACAAGGCAACAACCTTCTGCAACTTTGATATCCAGCTAATCGTCGTTCCACCAACAGTGAAAACATATCCTATAGTGCTTCTCCTACCATACAAATCACCTACCATATATGAATCTACATAACCATGTAGAGAAGTATCTAAACCTCCATAGCACAAATGCCTACTACTGGTTCCTCTCAGATATCTAAGGATCCACTAAACTGCTTTCCAGTGTTCCTTTCCTAGATTGGCCATATACTTACTTACAACTCCCACTGCTTGGGCAATATCTAGTCTAGTACACACCATTGCATACATTAAACTCCCTATTGCAGAAGAATATGGAACTCTACTCATGTACTCTACCTCATCATGTGAATTAGGACATTGTTCTTTACTCAACTTAAAATGTCCAGCCAAAGGTGTGCTTACCGGTTTTACATCCTGCATATTGAACCGTTTCAACACCTTGTTCACATAATCCTCTTGAGACAAAATCAACATGTGATTTTTCCTGTCTCTCTTAATCCTCATGCCAAAGATTTTCTTTGCTGATCCCAAATCCTTCATGGCAAATGTTTGAGCTAATTTCACCTTAAGCTCAGAGATATCCTGCATGTGTGATCCTGCAACCAGCATATCATACAACAATAGAATAATATATCTACCATTATTCAATCTCTTAAAATACACACAATGGTCAGATTGACACCTATTATAGCCATGCTCAATCATAAACTTATCAAATCTCAAATACCACTATCTAGGAGCTTGCTTGAGGCCATACAAGCTTTTCTTCAATCTGCACACTAACTTCTCCTTACCTTTGACCTCAAATCCTTTCGACTGTTCCATATATATTTCTTCATCCAAGTCTCCATGAAGAAACATTGTCTTAACATCAAGCTATTCAAGATGCAAATCCTTAATAGCAACTAAAGACAATACAGTCCGTATAGAAGTCATTTTAACAATAGGAGAAAAAATCTCACCAAAATTAATACCTAGCTTTTGTGCAAATCCTTTCACTACCAATCTAGCCTTATATCTCATCTATCTGTTCTCACCTTCTTTCAATCTGTAGGTCCATCTATTCTTCAGTGTCTTCTTACCGACTGGCAACTCAACCAAATCCCATGTTTGGTTCTCTTTCAAGGACTCCATTTACTCAACCATGCCACGCTCCCACTGAATCTTGGATTCTACCTGTATTGCTTCTTCAAAACTCTCTAGTTCTCCACCATCAATTAGCAATAAATAGAATAATGAAGGAAAATATTGAATTAGAGGTTTACTTACCTTTCTTGACCTCCTGATGGGCATTTGAGACTCATCCACAACATGCTGTCCACCCAAATTCTCTGATAGTGACCGACCTCGGTCACTTCCAAGCTTGTAACTGGCCGATGTCGGTTCTGCCTGACCGACGTCAGTTCCTACCTGGCCAACATTGGTCTTTGTATGACTGACATCAGTTTCTATCTTGTCGATGTCGATTCCTTTTTGGCTGACGTCGGTATCTGTGTTTTCTTGTTTGTGATTAATTTTTCCCGTGAGCTCATTTTGGACCGTTACCTCATCCAATTCTCCATTGCTCTACCCATATTGATTTAGCTTCCTAAGCTAATCACTAAACATAACCTTTTCATTAAAAATAACATCACGGCTCCTAATTATCTTGTTAGTTCATAGATTCCAAAACCTGAATCCGAAATCATCAGAGCCATAGCCAATAAATGTGCACCTCATAGACTTAGCATCCAACTTCTTTCTATTTTACTTATCAACGTGCACAAAGGCTTCACAACCAAAAACTTTGAGAAATGAGAGATCTACCTTTTTACCTGTCCATGCCTCTTCTAGAATTCCACCATTTAGAGCTGTAGAGGGTCCTCTGTTAATCAGGTACACTGCAGTATCAACAGCTTCTACCCAAAACTCTAAGGGCAAACCAGCATGCAATCTCATACACCTTGTACACTCCATAATTGTTCTATTCATCCTTTCAACAACTCCATTTTGCTGAGGTGTCCTTGGAACCATCCTTTGCCTACAGATTCCATGCATATAACAATACCAGTTAAACTTATAGCTATAAAACTCACCACCATTGTCAGATCTCAGGCACTTAAATCTTCTGCCTGTTTCATTCTCAACCATAGCTTTCCAAATCTTAAAAGTCTTAAATACATCAGATTTCTTCTTAATACAATAGACCCATACCTTTCTTGTAGCATCATCTATGAACAAAACATAGTACTACGATCTTCTAATAGAAGCAACCTGAGCCGGTCCCCACACGTCTGTGTGAACAAGCTGCAACTTATGCTTCTTCTTTGTTGACCCAGTCTTGAGAAAACTCACTCTCTTCTATTTTCCAAAAACACAGTGTTCACAAAAATCTAGATCTATGCTTTTCAAATCTGAAAGCTTACCTTTTGACTTAAGAATGGACATTCCCTTCTCACTCATGTGGCCAAGCCTTGAGTGCCACAACTTTGCATCCACATCTAAAGTAGATAATACAGAAGAAGAATTGTTAGTAACACAATTACATAAATAGAGAGTACCTACTCTCTTACCTCTAGTCATTACAAGTGCACCCTTGGTCACCTTCCAAGATTCAGATGTGAGAGTTACTGTATAACCCTCATCCCCTAACTTTCCTATAGAAATCAAATTCCTCTTCAAGCTGAGAACATGCATAACATCTCTCAACACCCATGTGTTGCCATTCTGCATTTTTAGCTGCACTTTTCCTTTGCCAATAATTTTGCAAGGCTCATCATCCCCTAAATACACTATTCCAAAATCTCCATGGACATAGTCACTAAAATATTCTCTATTAGGGGTAGCATGAAAAGATGCACCAAAATCTAAAACCCAAGATTCTATATTATTATGCACAGAGAATATTAAAGTATCTTGTGCAATACCTGTAACCTTTGCTTCTTATTTTCCTTCGTGTTGATTGTCCTCCTTAGGCTTTGACCAGCAATCTCTGCTTATGTGCCCTATCTTTCCATAATTCCAGCATTGTGGCTTCCTTCCATTTCTGGATTTGGATCTACCTCTTATCTTTGACTTAGATCTTGATCTCCTCTTACTCTTCTCTTTTTGCCTTCCCCTGCTCTCAAAACTTAAAGTGTTCCCTGATGTTTCCTCTGTGCTTTTCCTATGAATTTCTTCATTCAAGATAACACTAACAACATCCTCTACTTTTAAAATATTTGATGCAGATGCAATATTACTAACTGCCATTACTAAGCTATGCCAGCTTTCAGGCAAAGAACATAATATTAAAAGAGCTTTAATTTCATCATCAAACACTATTTTGATTGATCTTAATTGATTTATAATTCCATGGAAATCATTTAGATGATTAGATACAGATCCACCTTCGTGCATACGCAAATTAAATAACTGCTTCATAAGATATACCTTATTTGAAGCTGAGGGTTTTTCATACAAATTTGCTAAAGTAGTCATTAACTCTACCATAGAATTTGCCAGTGATAAATTAGATATCACAGTAGATGCCAGACTCAGTCTTATAGACCCCAGAGCCTTTCTATCAAGAACTTCCCATTCTTCATCATCCATGTCTATGGGCTTCTTTGTAATCCCACCTAACAGTAAGTATAGATCTTTTTGATACAGATAATCCTCTATCTGCATTCTCCAATGTTGATAATTTTTGCCATTGAACTTCTCCATTCTCAGTTTACTTTCTTCTACCATTGCTTCTCCCACTCAAACAAAAATCCCTGTAGAAACCCTTGTGAGTACCCTGTAATCAATACACACTAACCAAATCTGAAACACCTGTTAGTCAACCTAAGCTCTGATACCACTTGTTGGGGATCAACCAACAATGTTGATTACAATATGAAAGCAATTAAACGCAAAATTAACCAGAATGATAAGTAACTAGAATGATAAATAGCAAACAATAAGAGATACAAGAAACCACCTTGAAAACTTGTATTAAACTCTTTACAGAAGGAATACAATTGAATAAACTTCTTTTCTTCCACACCTCTCTCAGATGTATAGATCTCTTTCCCTCAAGATCTCTCTCTCTCTCAATTACAATCAAATCCAACAACCTGAAATGATTCACATATACAATTCTATACTATTCAACATTAATCATACCATAAGCTAAGAAGAATTATCCTATTATATAATAATTAGGAAACATGAGCATGCATTTACAACTAATAGTTATGCCTCTTAAACAAGGGCTCTAAAATAGTCTTACTAATAATAGAGATGCGGACTTAAGACTATTACTTAATCCTAACATGCAAACACTCAGTTCTATCCATGGAAATAGCTTTTTGGATGCACAGGTAACCAATGTCGGTTCTTGCCTATTTGCCTGTGACCGACGTCGACCGATCTCTGCCGACACCGGCATCTCTTGGTCTGCTTTTGATTGACGTCGATCGCTCCTGACCGACGTCGGTGATTGTGTGATCCTACAACTTTGAAAAATGCTCCTTTGGTGAAGCTTTTAACTCCACACCTTAACATCTAATATGCTCAAATGGGGTAATAAGACCCTCTCCATCAAAATTGGGGAGAATTTTGGTAGCATTAGGAGGAATATAATCATACGCAGGAAGGCTAATTAGATTTTGGTTGTTGAAGGCTAGGAAAGGATGTCTTCTATCAATTTATTCTTCCTATTGATCTAATAATTCTTCAACCTCCTCTTCTTCTTCTTCAAAAATTTATTTTTTAGGATCTCTAAAGGTTAGGTATGGTTCAAGGTGTTGTTCTTCAAGAGGAGTTTTAGGCTGATGAACTTGATTGAAAATCCTACCAAAAGATGATCTAGTGAGGAACATGAAGTATACTATGGAAAATTTATCTACAAATAGAGATTCTTACCTTTTGGAGTCACCAAATGCTAGATTAGAACACTTTTATAACCTTGGACTTGTCAAGACCAACATTCACCTTGACATGGAAACAATTAAGACTAGTTATCCCACCTAGTGTGCCATAACTATTGTCATCAAATTATGCCCCTAGGATGTTCTATAAAATTCCTTCAATTTGATGTAGCATTAAATCATCCCTCAAGTTTGTGAAAAATTTTAAGAGAGATGAGTCTCTAGGATTGAAAAAAGGGCTAGCTCCCTAAATTCTTCTCTAAGTGTTTATCACCTAATCTACTGCTTGTTCATGAAAAGAGTTAAGAGTTTGCATAAAATAGAAAAACTATGCTAAAGAGGTGATCCACCAAGAATTTATCCCACCGAATCTCACACTTCTACTGAATAATAATGCTTTCTAAGACTAATTCCATGCATTGAAAGATATTAACATAGTATTTCAATGTGAAGGTAATATGCTTGAAATAATCAACAAAATGGTTAACCTAAGGGCTAGATTACATACCATAGATATAATTTCATACTTGAAAGATAATTCAATGCATTTAACACACTTTACATGACCTATTAACATTAAAACCTTTGTTCAAACATGAAGGATAAAGGGAGTAAGGATTATGCTATCACTTGGCTCCACTATACATTGCTCACATACTCAAATAGAAGTTTACAACTTAAAATTGGTCTTGTATTCAATGTCTAAAAGTAAAGTGCAATGTCATTTCAGTAGGGCTTCACCATACCAGAAATGTGGTTATCTATAATGGTCTAAATAGCCCAATTTATAGAACTTTGAGGAAGAGCAAGAAAGGGGAAGCTAAAAAGGCACAAGGACATGTGTCCACATCTGAGAATTAGTTATAGATGGATGGATGGGGTGAGCCATTCCATGTCAAGAGTCTTAATTATCTAATACTATTTATGATAATGGTGACAAGTGGCATCAAACCTTTAAGAGTGGCATAGGAAACTATTTCTGTCGAAGATCATCCATGAGAGTTCAAAATTGAAACAAAGAAGCTGACACATTGCACTATTGGAACTCATGATAGTAGTTAGAAAATTCTCTTTCTAACTACTAGTTATCATCTAGACACATGTATTTTTGATCTCATAGAAGATCTTTGATTTGGTCAGCCTCCAATAATGACTTGATCTATCAACCTATCTATTTTACTTGATTTTTCTACTCTCATGTTCTCACCAAGTCTTTTGGATAGCAATGGATATTTCTTGTAGTTTGAAATTGACATTTTATAGGCTGTCACCTTTCAGGTATTTCCTTCAAACTTTTGTCTTGACCCTTTCTTGTAGATAATTTCCCTATAAGAATTCATCATATCATCTTTCTAAAAAAAATCATTTCTTTGGTCTTCCTTTTTGTTCATTTTATTCAGACAAAAATTTTAAAGGAATTCTTCCTATTTATTTCTTTCAGATAAAAAGTTCAAAGGAATTCTTTTAGATATTCTTTTTAGTCACTTCTCTTACTTTTCTATGAATTTTTTATTGGTCCCTTTAGAGACATTGAAATTCCCTTCGAATAAGTTGTAATGGTCCTTCAGGATTTGGAAATGGTCCTTTGAAATGCAAGTGCCCCTTCAAAAAAATGAAAGTGACCACTTTCTAAAGAAAATACCCTTCGAGAAAATTGAAAGTGATCCTTTGGAAAAACTAAAGTGGAGCTTTTCTTGATGAATGATACCCTTTAGAAAAAATGAAAGTGCCCTTCAAAAAAGTGAAATGTAACTTTTGGACTTTTTGTTTGGTCTATTTTGCTTGAAAAGTTCCCTTCAAAAAAAAAAGTGCCCTTCAAAAAAATTAAAAGGGTCCCTTTTGGCTTGAAAGAGTCATTTGGAGAAGTTTTAGATTAAGGTAAAAGTAGGTTTTGAAGGGGCCCCAAAACCCTTTAACAGAATCATGAAAGATAAAACATTAACACCCACCAAGAAAGACATTCCTAAAACATACTAAAGACTAGTATCTAAAATAGGTTTTTTAGGGACCTAAAACCACCAATATAACCCAATAAAAGCACCTAGGTTTTACAAGGACCTGAAACCTATACAAAACTAGGCAATACAACCTAAAACCCAAGTTTTACAAGGACCTAAAACCTCAAACCCCAGAACCAGCGTCACCAGTGCCTAATCCATCCACTTGATCGTCTGCTCATTCTTCCCCGTTACTAAGCTCAGAGGATTCACCACCATGGCAATCAAAACATCATCAAAGAAATCCCCAATGTCTGGAAGCACATCAACATGAGCCACAACCCCAGTCGATAGAAGGCGATGGCTAAGAATCAAATCTGGTGCCAAAGGCCAAGCAGGGTTTTAAAAACTTGGTTCTAAAGCGAACCATCTTCCGCACGAGGCACACCAACACAAAGGAAACAAAGTTTCCCCCATCTGAACACTATTTCCATCATAGACCAGATCAAAATGGCAGTCCAACCCAGGCCGAAAAACCAACCTGGGTTCCATCCACAATATGGAAAAATGAGGTAAAAATAGAGTTCCACGCAGTAATAGATCTCCCATTACAATGCCGCGCACACATGAGCCTCCTCAATTGTAAGCTCTCCTCCCATCCAAAAAATAAACGAGATCCCTCCATGGCCATGCAAATGATTTACTTTATAAGTGTCACCATTCAATCCCCAAATAGACTCTCTATGCAACAGCAGCAGCGAGGCTAGGGTTTTTTCATTGAGCGCTGCAACTATGCCTCGCTACCCACATTGTTAACATTTCAGCTAGAACCTAACCCTTCTCCCCATGGCGACCTCCTTGAGACACTGTGTGGCTCCCCCATGAGATTCAGATGATCTTCTCCTCCCCGTGGTGGCCTCCATGAGACCCTGTGCAGCTCCCCTGCGGGTAGTCATTTGGAGAAGTTGAAATAGTCCTTCAAAAAAATTGTCTAGACAAATTGTCTAAAAGACTTCATCACTTGGCCAGAAGAAAACCTAAAGAAATACTATTAAGGAAAAGTCTCAGACAAAAAGTCTGAAAGAATTCAGCAAAATGCTTTAGACAAAAAAGTTGAAACAATTAGGCCAAGGATTAGAACAAAGGCCAAAATGGAATTTACTAAATAAATAACACTTATTATTTTTGTGGGATTACGAAAGAACATTTCTTTTGAAGAAAACCTAAGTATTGGACCTATCCAAATTTGAAAGGTGCAAACCTAGGGATGGAAATTGGCCAACATGAACCAAATAATCTTGTAAATTCCTATTTCACAATCATAATTTTGAAAACTCTCCATATGATCACTTGAATTGGAAAGGGTTGGGTTTTAAAAATATTCTTATTCTTTGGGTTTCTTTCAATTATTTGGGTCATTTAT